>CM031955.1:3955501-3993001 GCA_018749465.1 Paracanthobrama guichenoti
TTAATATTTGCTTTATAAGTTCTAATAAACAGCCAATATGCAAGTAATATGAGAGCAAGCTAATAAGCAACTAGTTAATAGCGAGAACTGGTGCCCTGCTCCTATCTGGTACTGAAATAACCGTTCAATGCTCTTCTTCGTAATAGAGGAACAGCTTCAAGTAGAAATATGCCACTATGGGCTTTTCAGGCTATAGAACAACTGTAACAACTCTGACTTCCTCCATTGAAAAAGCTATTGTCTTTTATTCAATTGTATATATATATATATATATATATATATATATATATATAGTCATAGTCCCCCTTTCAATTCATGAGTTGGAATTTTAATTAAACTGACCGCAAACCACAAGAATATCAATAGTAATTAAAATTTGAACGACATCACATTCAAGTTTGATTTACAAGTTAAATATTACAGTCTAATAACTTCATCTAATTTTAATTATGCTACATTGAAATTTGAACTTACTGTTCGCTTCAAATTTAGTAATTAAACCAAATTAAAAGCACTCACATTTCAGGCCATGCAACATGCGATACAGCTGGACATTTTTTAACATGCTGTTTCAGTTTAAAGCTTAAAAAAAAAGTGCTTTTTTGAGACCTGAATTGAAATGGTCTTAAAGTGATGACTTCGTTCCCAAAATGACATTGTTAGTAGCTGGGTCTGATTTCACCTGGAATATCCTTGGAGTAATTTGCAAGTGATGAATAAGTACAACCGTGGGTTTATTGTCTCTGTTATTGCGGAGAACTTTCAGACATTTTTTTTCAGACATTACACTTCACCCGAGGCCAACCTTTGATTCGATGCAGAGAACAGACAAGGCATTGTCACATAATGCATGCAAAACCGAAAGTTGGATGAAAATTTAAAGTGCACTTAAAATGCTTTTTGGAATATTACCTTTCATGCAGTGTGTAATATAGCTGTTTGTGAATGTAAACGGTCTGCAGTTTTAAAGGTAAAAGTACACAGCAAATCAATGTACTGTTTCGCAAAAGAAAGGATCGGTTCTGAACTGCTGAAACAAGTCGTGAGTAATCCCAGTTTCACTTCCTGTTACAAACCTACGCAGATTTGTAACACATTTGCATAACGGCAGCCTGTGGTCCTAATTGGCTGCTTGTGAACAACGACTCCCGCCCTCAAACACTGTTGCTGTAGCAGAGATACGGAGGAGTTTGGTTTGTGTTGTCGACATGTCGAGAAGACACAGTTTTCTGTGCTCCGAAAGCAAATCCATGTATGCGCTTCCAAAGTATGAGAATTTATACAGTATAAATTGATAATGGATACAGTAAAACGTCATTGTTACTGTTCGTATCACTGTGTATACAAGTGGCGAGGAAGCCTCCGGAGATGAAGATATGATAATGGTTTTGTTTCCCAACACGCCCGCTGTAAGAGGTAGACCAATCACAACAGACTGAGCTATCTGACCAATCAGAGCAGAGTAGTCTCACGGAAAAGGAGGGTTTCGAGAGAACGAGTCATTTATCGAGCCGTTTCAGATACTGCAAGAAAATAGGTGAAGCTGCAGTGTATATTACGAGAAAATTTTAATATTTTTTGACCTTGTAGTCATGGAAACTTATTGTAAGAGGCCTCCAAAATGAAATTAGGAGCCAATAACATATCATAATTGGGGCACTTTAAAGCATATAGATTGTGAATTTCACACTCTAAAAAATGCTGGGTTAAAAACAACCCAAGTTGGGTTGAAAATGGACTAACCCAGCGATTCGGTTGTTTTAAGCCAACATGTAACCCGACCGCTGGGTTAGTCCATTTTCAACCCAACTTGGGTTGTTTTTAACCCAGCATTTTTTAGAGTGCAGTTTAAAGCAAGCTGATGTTTGCTTTATTGGACTAGTACCGCAGGAAACGTGCAAAAACCTGTTTGTTTGTGTGGCACTGAATGAAAAATAGTTAAAACCAAGACTCCCATGGGAGAAGTGTGTCTTGTGCAGGGCTGATTTTGAGATGACGCGTAGACTAAACCCCATGAGAAAGAAAGATGAGGGAAAGAAAGACAAACACGAGAGAGAAAGGAAAAGCACATGCTCCTGATGAATGGGGAAACACAGAGCAGCTCATTTGTTTTCTTGTTCCTGCAGCTACAGCAGGCCATCTTTGGGGATTCAGGCCCATGGAAGAAACCCCCTACTCTCTCAACGTAACGTCACAGTGCTACTGGCACACAACTTATTAGAGGTATTTGAGGCATATACAACTGACATAATGAAGCCAGTCTGCAATGAATTACCAGTGTCTATCTCTGAGCCTGCAAGACAAATTTAGAAAGAAACATGTGGGAGGATAGAGAGAAGAGACCACTGCCAGCCTGATGCATCGTGGGTGTCAGGGGTTATGGTGGATGCTTGGCTGTTTGTTTTCTTTCCTAAGAATACACTCTGTGCCCTATTGACCTCTGCTCACGCCACTCTGCACAAAATCCGCAGAACATAAAGGCTTATGGATGAGGAAATATAATTACATCCCCTGATTATTTTATTGCAGGAGTAATTTCAGCCATAAATCTCACTGGAAAACTTTGAAATGCACCTCTGAGGATGAAATGAGAGTATTTTATGTTTCTGAAATCATTAAGAAACAAACTACCGTCAGAATCCGAATAGTTCCGTTCAACTCGTCCTTTGAATTTACGACTTCCTCCCTGTCATTTTGAAACTAATTATTTCATCATTAGCATATCTGAGCCTATAATTGGCCGTTAGCTCTCTATTAAATGTTGCACATGAACATTATCTGTGATGAAAAATAACTGCTAAATATCCTTCGTCACTCATTGCCCAAAATAATATCACATTTTTATGCTGCTCGTCATCAGGAATGCCTGTTCAGTATGTGAACAACAATAAATTACAATGATAATTAATGCAATTAACAATTCTAAACACAAGCTATAGAATGCACATTTGTCACTGTACATCATAACACTGCAAACAGTTTCAGACCTAAATGCCACGTTATATAAAAAGCACATTTTACATAAGCTTTTGTGACATGATCTTTTTAAACTAGCAGATAACCTGTTGCAGTTCTAATTAACCTTATATTCGGACCAAAATTAAAGCAATAAGACATACAGTAACAAGACATTCTGTTTAGTATGCAAGCTAATATAGTGTATGCATGTAATGAGACACACTGTGAGTTTATTTAGATAAATACATGTTCATATTGACTGCAGAGGCAGCATGCAATAAAGGTAATTGCAAAGGTCTCCATAGTTCAAAATAACTTGAATCAGGTAAAATGATATAGGCATATAGAAAGAACACCACGAACCCAGACAAACAAACAAGTCTAAAAAAATATCACATTAACCCAGAAGCCCATGACCCCTTCTGAACAGGACAATCACTTCCTGTCCAACGGCACCGTTTCTTAAAGGTCTGAACAGGACAGGTAAGAGATTGCCTTCTCAAATTGGTATTTTCTTGTTGAAACACAGTGAATCTTACCACTAGCATTTTTAGCACAAGTTATTACAACAATGAATATTCATTGATAGCCCCAAAAAATTTGACTTTTTCTTCAAACATTCTCTTCACAAAAGACGAGAGCGCCAAAAACAGCCTGGTTAAAAGAGGTAATATTGAGGAAATGTCCCATTTAAAACTGATGAACTCATCGTCCCGGATGTCATGAAAAATTGAGTGTGTTACTTGGAGGTGCCGGGAGGGAGTTGGAAAGAACGAGGCAGTAGCTCAGAGCTCTCCCATTAGACGTATAAGTGACTCATTTACAGCAGTACAGGTTACTGACACTTCTGTCTCGACCACTCATTTGTATCCTCTGAGACATAAAAGGGGGGGAAAAAAAATCCAGGCCGTTAATAAGTTCCCAATGCCCCTGTCTCCCAAGTTCATTTGCATTTTTGGAACGAGGAAAAAAAAAAAAAAATTGTGATACACAAAGAGGACTGAAGTATTACCAAGGCTTCAAACTCCCACTGGCTTTTCTTTGTCAGAGAAAAAAGCAAGCCACCATAATGGCCTACTTCCTACATGAGTGCATGCCGTTCATTCACTTCACAAATTAGAAACAAGAGCAGCTGAGAGTCAAGAAAGGCTCAGGTTGACAATCACCAGAATTGCTGGTGTACTGTTAAATCATTTAGTTTTATTTAGTAGTTGTTTGCAGTTGTAGAAGGATTTGCTGAAGTTTGGATGACCATAATGTACTGCAGCTGCGATTAATTTTTTCTGAATGTCTTTCTACAACATCTAAAATCAAGCACTGTGTTAAAAATATAATATAAAATAATTAATAATATAATATAATTAATATATATCAAGTTTAAGGTTAAAAGTCTGGGTCTGTCTTTCAATGGTAAAACTAAATCTATACATAAAAGGCATTTGAAAAGTAGCCAAATAGCCAATGAAGGTATGGTGAAACATTTCTAAGACCATACAACACACATAAAACTTTAATAAAAGTCTTTTTAATAAAAGTCAACTCCTAATACATAAAAGTGCACAAAGTTAAAGAAACGGACAAATATTCTTTTACAGTATGTGTAAAAATGCAAAAAGGAAAAGGAGATGCATCTAAGGATGGCTGGTTTTGTACAAAACCTTCATTTGATGGAGGTCACATATCTTGAAGTCTGGCCTTCTACTCCTCCTTTATTCCATAATTCATTATAATTTCAGCAATATTTTTCAAAGACAAGGAGTGCCATGGGAGATGGTGAACTTTGCTATTGGCACGTATCTCCGCCCTTCTAAACAAACACACTTTCACCCCCTTTCTTGGCAGGCAGTGCAATAATCTATCAGTCCAGGCCTAGATTAAAAAAGAAACACATGACAAGGTCAAAAACTAATTTTCAGACACAGTTGGGCTCCAAATAGAGATGTATAATCTGTTCGCGCAGCGCTAAAGTTTGTCTGCTATTTGTCCGTTGAGCTGAAGTGCGCTTTAAAGGGAAAAGGTCATGACATTGTACAATTAATAAATTGGGGCGACTGTAAATTTGCACTTTTCTCCCTCATGAGAGTTTGAACTGCCCATCCGGTGGGATGGCGCCACATTAGCACGAGCTAGTGTGATTAATGAGTATGGATGGCTACGGCACTGTGGTTTTGAGAGACACGGTATTTGAGAGAGAGAAAAAACAGACCTCTCGCCAACATCTTGGTGCTCATTTTAAATGGAATGTTTAAATACGGGTAAACTCAATCACAAATTTGTTGACATACTTGGACAGGGACTTGGACAATAATTGCAAAGCATGTTTGAGAGCTAGTTGGCATGCAAGAGAATCAAGTCCCAAAGCTCTAGCCTGACAAATTCAATTTATGAAGAGCATCTCAATGCACTATATTTAGAAGACCATCTCCCATGCGATATGGGGGTCTAATAAATGTCTTTGGGTCAGAGGCGTCAAGCAAACTTCAGGGACCATTCAATTTGTGTAAGCCTAGTCAATCAGTCAATGCAATTTTAAAACAACGCATATGAAAATAAAACCAATACGTATAGTCGAAAGCAGAACTTTTCAGAAGCTGCAGTAAAGCCTTGTCCATATTATAAACTTGATGAAAAATGTCCCCCTCTGGGCTGCTATTCAGCATAAGAAATCCAAAGGAAATCACTATAGCTTGTCTTAATGGAGGACTGGAAATAAATGGGTTTTGATTCACCTACTGTTTGGATTTTGTTAAGCAGAATACCTTCTGAAATCTACATGCTTGTAAACAGAATGTTATCACTTCTCCAGTTTGCTAATGGGAAGATCACACATTTTGTGCTTGAAGGAACTCATTAATCTCCATGCATGGATTTTGCAATCTAACTTTGCTTCTTTAAGACCTCAGATGGAACAAGCTGATATGATAAGTAGAGAACCAGTTGCTCCTCTTTGACAATGATTTACAATGTTTTCATCACACCATCGTAATATTAAATGTACAATCAGCTTTATATAGTAGGACAGCAGGAATCACAAACGAATGAGTAATGACGGAAAAGATCCTAAAATGACATGGTTGCCATGCTTGCATTTCCTTCAATTCTATTCAGTCTCTAAATGCGCGTTCTTATTTCACAAGCATACACATTGATCAAGTTTGTGTTTTTCAGCTACTGTACACAGCTGCTTATTACAATACCTTCATCTCTTCCCAATAACTGTAATGAAAATACATGTGCATCCATGGATAATGACATCAAACACTACTACATTAAAATTCATAATGCGCTTCATACAGTAAATCAAAGTAAATGGATATTCTTTGAGCATGTATTTATTTTGAGGCAGTGAGATGACTGAAAAAAAGAGGAGGCCATGGACTGATCACTCTTCAGGAGGAAACAGATTAGATAGAAGCGTGTAATATGCAGCTTAGTAAAACCATGTAATTTAAACTGCTCCATTGTAGTCACGTAGCTGGAAAGTTTTCCGACTTGGAATGGATTCCTCTATTGCTGGACTTTAATATCACTTGTTTATTCTACAGCTCTCTGGAATACTGACTGACCAAGAGTGACATTTGCGGTCAGATGCTGACACTCATTGCAATTTGTAACTATTTGACATTTTGGCGAGTTTGTACACTCATTTGCACGTTTTCAAAAGATCTACTTACACCGCACTGAGGGTTAGGTGTAGGGGTGGACCGTCATGATTATTTATTTCAATTTTATTAAGCAAAGTGTATTCCCTTTAAATAACAAAAGAAATATTGCGCAGTCGTTTTCAGCTGCCTCAAAACAGCAAAGCGCCAACAATGCGCCTGAACACACCTCGTTTTCAGACTGTTCAGCACGTCCATGGCTGAACAGATGGGCGCAAATGCATTTGCTATTTAAACAACGTGCAGCTGGACGTGAAAATGAGAACTGCGTCGGGTTGAAATTAGTAAAACAAACACTTGCGTCGCGCCTGGCACCGCATTGCTATGATAGGGCCCATTAAGCAAGATTCACTTCAGGGTCTGTATTATTTTGCAATAATGACTTCATTGTGAATAATGAATTAATTGCTATATAGCATGCAAAAATATGAAATTTGGTCATACTCTAGTGGTGGTACTGTAAATAATGTAATAATGTTCTAAAATAAGAAAAGATTATAAATTGGACTGTAGCACAATAATTTTGTTAACACTTTATTTTGATGGTCCCTTTTACTATAAGTAACTTTGTAACTACATGTCATAGAGTATTAGTAGACTGTCTGTTTAATATCTGCTAACTCTTTATGATGATGGTCCTCCAACAGACATTCTACTGACTATAAATAACTTTGAAACTACATGTGAAGTTATTATAAGCCAAACCCTACCAAGCTACTAATACTCTACTAAAACTCTAATGAGAGTAGGTGCAACATGAATGTGTTAAAGGGACCATCAAAATAAAATAAAACCATAATTTTTACTTGCGTGCAGTAGTTGTAACTTGCTAAAGGCATCTACAGTACTTTAATGCCTAGACTGTATGAATGGTTAAGACTTCAGTGAGGATGAGGAAATGGGCTACAATACATTTAAGCTCGTTCCAAAGATTTAGAATCATCATCTATGTGCTGTGCAGATCAGAGCATCACACCTAACCCACCACCCCCAACGCCAGCAACGAGAACTGCTGGCAGAGGCTCTAGTCAGACTGGCTTTCCACCAGCAGTGCAGGCTGTCACTGTCACAGGCATTGTCAAAGACATGATCAAATACTCTTCCACTCTGCTGCCTGAAACACACACACACACACACACACAACACACACTCTTTCCAGCTCCCACATACATTGAAACAAACTGTCAAAGAACCAAAGATTAGGAGATGCAACTCACAGCACACATTGTTATGCATGGATTCTGAGCAGAGAAAAGGTGAATACATTTATGGGGAACCACAGGAAGAGAAAGAACATCAGCAGGATGCGTACAATACATTCAAGACCGGAAAATGCACCGGAGGCCCGTGCTAATTAGTCAATGTCCAGACAGATTAGGTACAAGTTGGAGTGTAGAAGTGGCCGCAGGATATTTCACATCAGTTTAATAGATTTTTTTCCCCCTCCCAAATCTAACACATATACAGCATATATGGATATATTTGGCCTCAGATCCGACAAGGCAGGATTCGTCTATAAATTTCATGCACTAGTAAAAGCAATTTAGCTGTGAAAATACACCAATGTAATGAGGACAAAAAATGGGCCTGAATCTGTCATCTGAAAATTTCTGTGTTTGTTCGGGGTTTTTTTCTCTCTTTCCATACCCAGAAACTGTAGATAAGGAAAACACTGCAAAATACCTCCCAGCCCATTGCGGAAATGTTTACACACCAATATTTATTATTCATAGATCTAGGACGGTTTCTTTCGAACGACAAAAACCTACATGATAAACTGCTGTACCCTTTTCCGAATATCCTATACTAAAGCGCAGTGACTCAAAACAGTACAAATGCCGGTCTCTATGCTTCATCTCTAACACCAAGGTAGAATGCCTGAGAACACCAAATTATTCCCTTTAGGCCACAAACAACTTCCAAAAAGTGCTTATCTATGACATTTCCAGCTTACTTTCCGCAAGATTAGAGTTGGAGAAATTACACTTCTAGTCGATAAGCTACCACAAAGAGTCCTACACATCAAGATAAGGGAGGCTGCTGCAGACAGAGCTCAGGAAACCATAGAGGGCTTTGTCCATGAAAACAACAGAATGCAAAATAATATTTTAAATGATGGAGCCACAGTTAGAGGCTTCGTGGTCATGAGGTCAAAGTAAACGGCTGCACAGACTGAAGGTTTAATCATTAGTGTTACACCCTTCTTGAGCAGGAGACAAGAAAAAGTTTTTTTTTTTTTAAATGATATAACACAACATGAGATTCCACTAAATCTACATTAATATTTAAATTTTCCACACTTGACAAAACCCCTGAGGCTTAAAGAGAGATGTGTTTTCCGACCTTTTTGTCTCATGTAACGCCACAGCCCTGTCAGTATGGCTCAAGTACCCCGTCATCAACAGAAATGTCTCAACTGATATCATGCTCAATATGATATTTTATTCATTATGATTGATTTAAACAAAACAAGCACAGCGGTGACTCACCAAGTACATTCTTTTCCTTTTAATAAAACACCAGAACTAGTTTGTCTAATCAAGTTTTGACAGTTTTGGATGCAGGGATAAACTTTTTCAAGAAAGAAAGACAGTGAATCTATTTACAGTAATTTCTGTTCGAAAAAGCAAAACTAAACTCTAGGTAAGTACCGCCACAAACTTTTGGCTATTAATGGGACAGTGCACCCAAATATCTGTCATCATTTACATATAATGTCCGCTATCTACTGGAGAAAGAGAGTCGTACAGGTGTTGGGGACAACAGTTTGTGAATAATAAAGACCAAGAGTCAGAAGTGTGATTAATTAAAGAAAAATGTATTAAATAGTTTGCAGTTTCATCAGCAGAAGCCCGCTTCAAATCTCACAAGGGGTTCGTAGGCCACGCTCTCTGCATATACAATTTCTCAACATAATTATACGCTTTTCAAGGTCTAGCTACGTCATTACTGCAGGTTGAATGATTAGCTAAGAGAAAATAGATAATCATAGTAAATTTCCAGACATCGGCTGATAGGCAGAAGCATATTTCCATTGAACAACAAAGAATAAAACATACTGATAACATGTACTTACTCTCAGTAAGAGGTACAGACAATATTCATCTTGTTCTCTAGTGATGGAAGATGCAAAGAAAAATAAAAGCTAATATAAAATATAATAAATATAAATAAAAGCATATAAATCTACAAATCCAGTGTTACAGTAAAAGGAATGAAATCAAATACACACTTTAGAGAAGATATAAAAGAATAATAATCAAACTAGAATAAATCATTTAAATAATCTTAATATTTAGGAGGATAAATATTGATTAAGGCTAATCACGTTTGGAACACAAGTTATAAATCTACTGAATCTTTGACAAATGTTTCTTTAACCTTTATCTCAATAGCATTAAAGGGCTAAAGCATTTAGACACATTCAAACACACATTCATTTCATTTAATTATGAAAAATATATATTTTTGATTTTGACAGGGCCAGCAGAGAAGGCCCTGATAGCCCACCACTGTACAGGTGCTGGTCATATAATTAGAATATCATCAAAAAGTTGATTTATTTCACTAATTCCATTTAAAAAGTGAAACTTGTATATTATATTCAATCATTACACACAGACTGATATATTTCAAATGTTTATTTCTTTTAATTTTGATGATTATAACTGACAACTAAGGAAAATCCCAAATTTAGCATCTCAAAAAATTAGAATATTGTGAAAAGGTTGAATATTGAAGACACCTGGTGCCACACTCTAATCTGCTAATGAAATCAAAACACCTGCAAAGGCCTTTCAATGGTCTCTCAGTCTAGTTCTGTAGGCTACACAATCATGGGGAAGACTGCTGACCTGACAGTTGTCCAAAAGACGACCATTGACACCTTGCACAAGTCCGTCGCACGTCCGTCGCAAGACACAAAAGGCCATTGCAAAAGAGCCTGGCTGTTCACAGAGCTCTGTGTCCAAGCACATTAATAGAGAGGCCAAGGGAAGGAAAAGATGTGGTAGAAAAAAAAGTGTACAAGCAATAGGGATAACCGCACCCTGGAGAGGATTGTGAAACAAAACCCATTCAAAAATGTGTGGGAGGGTCACAAAGAGTGGACTGCAGCTGGAGTCAGTGCTTCAAGAACCACTACGCACAGACGTATGCAAGACATGGGTTTCAGCTGTAGCATTCCTTGTGTCAAGCCACTCTTGAACAACAGACAGCGTCAGAAGCGTCTCGCCTGGGCTAAAGACAAAAAGGACTGGACTGCTGCTGAGTGGACCAAAGTTATGTTCTCTGATGAAAGTCAATTTTGCATTTCCTTTGGAAATCAGGGTCCCAGCGTCTGGAGGAAGAGTGAGAGGCACACAATCCACGTTGCTTGAGGTCCAGTGTAAAGTTTCCACAGTCAGTGATGGTTTGGGATGCCATGTCATCTGCTGGTGTTGGTCCACTGTGTTTACTGAGGTCCAAGGTCAACGCAGCCGTATACCAGGAAGTTTTAGAGCACTTCATGCTTCCTGCTGCTGACCAACTTTATGGAGATGCAGATTTCATTTTCCAACAGGACTTGGCACCTGCACACAGTGCCAAAGCAACCAGTACCTGGTTTAAGGACCATGGTATCTCTGTTCTTAATTGGCCAGCAAACTCGCTTGACCTTAACCCCTGTAGAAAATCTATGGGCTATTGTGAAGAGGAAGATGCGATATGCCAGACCCAACAATGCAGAAGAGCTGAAGGCCACTATCAGAGCAACCTGGGCTCTCATAACACCTGAGCAGTGCCACAGACTGATCGACTCCATGCCATGCCGCATTGCTGCAGTAATTCAAGCAAAAGGAGCCCCAACTAAGTATTGAGTGCTGTACATGCTCATACTTTTCAGTTGGCCAAGATTTCTAAAAATCCTTTCTTTGTATTGGTCTTAAGTAATATTCTAATTTTCTGAGATAATGAATTTGGGATTTTCCTTAGTTGTCAGTTATAATCATCACAATTAAAAGAAATAAACATTTGAAATATATCTGTGTGTAATGAATGAATATAATATACAAGTTTCACTTTTTGAATGGAATTAGTGAAATAAATCAACTTTTTGATGATATTCTAATTATATGACCAGCACCTGTATATATTGAAGCGGCAGTGGATTTCAGAATCCACACCCTTCACAGGTTTGGAATGACATAAGGGTGAGTAAATGATGGCAGAATTTTTATTTTGGGGTAAATTATCCCTTTAATGCTATTGAGATAAAGGTTAAAGAAACATTTGTCAAAGATTCAGTAGATTTATAACTTGTGTTCCAAACGTGTAAAGCTAGGGTAAGTAGTTCTGTTACCCCATGCAGCCAAATGCATCTGTCCCAGTCTCAGGCTGGCCATTCTCAGATATTAACCTCATGAAAGACTGACAAATGGAACTAATTACCATCCTGTGGCATGAGACCTCTTGGTGTCCACAGAGAAGGACCGCACGCTCTGCACCCTTCAACTCATCAAGGTCATGTTTTATATAAACCAATGGGCAGGGTTCATTACAGAATGTTCCCTATCAAATACAGCACGTCCGTCGCTAATGCACCCAAATGAGTGACAACTCACTTAAATACCTACCTAAAAATGCAAAAGCATAGGAGAAAGACTGTGCTTCTAAAAATTTGCATAAAAATTACATTTGATTCTATACACTACACTACATAGTAAACAGCTTTTAAACCATTTATCTCACTTTCCCTAGATAAATGGACAGAAATTATCCCTACATGCAGGCAGGTAAAAAGCATCATCGCTTTAAGCATGGACAGGCATGTCATTGAATACATTAGGCTTTCTCTTCCTTCACCAAATGCACTATCCTCAACTGGCCTCACTTCCATAAAGCAATTGAAGCATATTATGTGCAGAATATATGCTTGGGTACATTCACCATTCAGATTTAAAACTAAGAATGTCTTTTAAATTTGAATCAAGTTGAAAAGAGGTTTCAAACAGGATGTAAAAATGCATTCATATACACTGCTGTAACTGTATTTTCTTTTCTATAAACATATTAAACACCATATACAAACGTTATATCATTTTCAAAAGTTTTGTGTCAGTAAGATTTATTTATTTTTAATTCATCAAGGATGCATTAAGGGAAAATTCCAAAAATGAAAATTCTGTCATCATTTGCTCAACCACAAGTTGTTCCAAACCTGTATGAAATTCTTTCTTCTGCTGAAGAAATTTTGAAGAACATGGGTAACCAAACAGGTGACGGGCCCCATTGACTTCCATAAGATGGAGAAAAGAAAAAAAAAAATATATATATATATACTATGGAAGTCGATGGGAAGCCATCAACTATCTAGTTACAATGTCATTCTTCAAAATATCTTCTTTTGTGTTCAGCAGAAGAAAGAAATTCATACAGGTTTGAAACAACTTGAGGGTGAGTAAATGACAATTTTCATTTTTGAGTGAACTATTCCTTTAAGTTGACAGTAAAGACATTTCTATTGTTATTCTCTTTATAAATAAATGCTGCTCTTCTTTTGAAATTTCTATTCATACCAAAGAATCCTGAAAGAAGATGCTTCATGGTTTCAACCAAAATATTAAGCAGCACAACTGAAAGAAACTTTTCAAAAAAATGAAAAATCTTATTGACTCCAAACTTTTGAATGGTGGTGTATAGAAATACAATAGATTGAAATAAAATATTGACAGAAATTGTATCAGTTTATCTATTCTAAATACATTATGGTGGACAGTTTTGTAGCTAAATAAAACATTTTGACAGTATTAATGCATCTAATCAGCAGAGAAAAAAAAATCTACATATTAGAAAATAAATAGGCAATAATTAATGACGCAATTGTATTTCTTTCTTTGTTTTATTTTGTTGTGTGGTTGTTGAATTCAACATCCCATGGCAAATTCCAACCCGACAATAAACAGGAAATACATTTTTAAATTTTGAATTTAGGTCAAACTTGCTGTAATAAGGCTAATGACAGCAATGGAAGCAGCATCAGTGCACTGGTGTATGGAGGGTATTGCTTTGGCAAATGCAGTCAGGCTCTACCAAATATAAAACATGAAGGTCTCTTGCTGTCAATACCCCAGCTGTGCACTGCTTATATCCAGATGCATATTATTTTGCACTAATCCCTTGTCTGTCAAGCTCCATTTTTAAACTCCAAAGCTAATTTAATTCTGCTAGTGTGACGTGGTGAAGGATTGAAGCAAAGCTGTCAGTGCAGCTCCGCTGTCACAACATGCTTCGTAGCCCAACACTATGGCCTGAGGTTAGATAAAATGAACCTCATATCCAGTCAGTCCGTCATCAAGCATGGAAATTAAATTTCTTTTGCTTCCTTTATTCAACATCATTATTATTGTTTAAGACTGTGAATGCACCAATACAAACATTTCAAAGCTTGAGCTTTTGTATTGCCTGCAATTCAAAATGAAAGGGGTAGAGATGTAACACCATTACACACACACACACACACACACACACACACACACACACACACACACACACACACTAACAACCCATAATAAAGAAGTGCTCACAGATTTGGAGAATAACAATTGGGCTGAAACCATATGCACACTCAAAAGGTAAGAGCATTCATTAAATTTGTCCCTTAAACGGTACTATTACTTGTCTTTGCCCTACCAAGGGGATGCATTTGCATTCACAATGCAGGTCTAACTCCACGGTGCCTCTAATTGCCTCTAAATTTAGCATGTTGGCTTGTCCAGGGTACACGGTAAGAAAGAGAAGGCAAGAACTAAACCATTACGGAGAGAGCTAGAAGTAAGGCAATATGAGAAGGAGGGTTTTGATCATGCAAAGGGCATATTTCAATGTTCAAGGACGTTTTTGGAAGAAAACAATGCGACACTGCATAGCAACAGCACCACCACAACACATTGCGAAACATTATTTGTGGCATGCAAAGAACAAATGCTGCTCCACTTAATGATGCTTGACATTCAAAATAAATGTTAATTTCAAGCACAATTATGTTTAAGAGTCAGAAGTGAGGATGAAGGGTGTACAGACAGCTTTAATGCGAGCGCTGCATGGAAAGCACCTCCTGTGAGGCCAAAATCGACATCCTTCATGTCCTTGAGGATTTTGCTGTAATAGAATATAAGTCCGCTTTACTTCTTCCTTCAGCATGAGCAAGAAAGAGGAATCAAGGTTTTTCATTTCCAAAATAATCCATTTCATATTCAGATGTCATTTAAATGAGAAAAGTGCAGCTGGTTCAGTCTGAAACTTTTCAGCACATAAATTTCACCCACCTCATCTCATCTGTCTACTGTATTGTTTTTATTTTCTACAGACGATCAAATACAGCAGTACCATGTGGCCAATTGAGCGGCTGCATACTTTTGACACTAGATGAATTTTTGTCTCTGTTGTTCAACTGGTACAGCAAATAGCGCTAACACCTCCAAGGTCATGGGTTTGATTCTCAGGGAATGCATCCTGATAGTCTATTATGTTCACCAAGGCTGCATTTATTCGGTCAAAAATATGCTAGAACAGCATTATTGTGAAAAATAATTGAAAGTTTAAAAGAACAGCCATTTGTTTATAATTTTTTGGTGTTTACCATCACTTTTAATTAACATAATACATCCTTGATAAATAAAAGTATTAATTTATTAAACACAAAAATCTTCTAACTCGCAAACTTTTGAACAATAACATATGTCAAGACATCACTGTACCAGCGGGACAAGAGACTAAATAGGTTGAGGTGAGTTATCAGAGCTGGTTATAACTAAAATAAAAAGTAAAAGACAGAAAATGCTTTTATGAAAAATGAAAATTTATTTTTATAAAAATTTGTAATTTATCACCTAAAAGAACAACCAGACCAAAGGTTTTGAACATTGGAAACAATTTGTATCAAATTCAGTGAATGCCAGGAAGGGCCCTATATGGTCTATTCATCTTAGATTTTAAGTTTTACAAAATCATTCATCCTGGAAGAAGGAATCTAAATCTCCTATCTCCTCATGGACCTGTTTGGAGTTTGCCTGAGATGGACGGGATACGTTTGGTGGATTTTCTTGGCTTCTTTGTGACATCTCAACTTCTTTCTTGATGTCCCTGCCTCCATTCAGAAGCTTCTGACTCTCAGTGAAGTACTCGTTAGGGTGATTAAGAGAAAACCCAGCATCCTCAACCTGTAACAAGCAACAGAGTTTAGTCAGCAAATGTTAAACTAGAGTTGCTTTTGTGTAATAATGGGTATTTGTTTTTAAGCCAAGTTTAAATAACTGCATTGAACCTGGAACATTTAAAGGGTACACAGGGAAATTTAGGCTGGTAGCTTCCATTTAATCGCTCCTTTCTTTCAGCCTTGTTTATGGCAAAGCCTCTCACTGATGGATCCCTGAAAGCTGCATTGCATTCAGAACTCTGCACAATCCATTTGTTTCTAAGTGTAGAGGATATGGCTGTTTAATTATGCTTCAATCACAGCACGCCCCTGATACTCCTCATGAATCAAAGTTTCAAACCCATCTCTCTGAATCGAGTGCACAGGGGTCCCTGCGGTAGTTAAGCTGTGGACAGAAAGATCCATTACACGGATCCATCTCAGAGTTAACACATTACAGTGGACTACTACCCTCGCCCAGCGACTCTGTGCCAAATGAAATATGCATAAACATGAAACAATCCCAGCCGAGGCCTAGAGACGGATCAATCCGGTGGATGCGCAACAAGCTCTCCTCCTTCCAAAATCCACCTCTCTCGGCTCCCCTCCTCTTTTTCATTATTCTCTCTATTGTTTGATTTATTGCGTTTGTGTAAATATTTCATCAGAGAAGCATTACATTTTGACCTTTAAATAAATGCTGCCAGGGAGGGAGGAATGCGAGTGTCTATTTGTTATGTGTTGCGGATGTGAAAGCGGAGGGCACATATGGCAGTGATTAAAGTCCAACAAGCGTGTTTTTTGCGGCATCGCGTATCAGATGTAGAGAAGGCGAGGTGGTGTGGATCCACTGATGCCCCAACAAGAATGTTTTATTGTGCCTGTTAACGTCAGAGGTTTCTTCATTCACCTACCCTAAAATATGAGTCATGAATTTCAGAGATGTGATTTTCATTGGGGCTGGCGGGGGGGAGGGGGCAGTTTATCTTTCAAATCCTGTTATTGCAGGCTGTTCATCAGGAAAGCCATCTTATTCATTTTCCCGCATCATAAGCCGTTCACACTGTTTGGCTCGGGGCTATTAGTCATCAGCAATGACCCTAGTCCCGAGCGCCCCGGGGCCACGAGCTAAATGATGCCCTTGGACTGCAAAGGCGCTGCCGTTTCACTGGGAGCCATTAAAAGCCATTATATCCTATCAATGACACTTTGAGTGCATTACGGCATTAAAAGAGGGGTGGCGCAGACACAAACACCATTATAAAGCTTTCTTATTGAAGGAATAAATCTAGACGTGCAAGAGATTAGAAATTTATACACACGCTCTTTGATTTACTCATCTCGACATTGAGCTAAAGCATCAACAACAGCAAGTACATGAGCAGATTTGAAGTGCTTATGGAGGTGTGTGTGAGATTTTTACTACACAGTTATTAATAGAAACTAAAACTAAAATAATTAAATTAACAAAACTGACTCAAATTAACTAGTTTACTAACGTTCAAAGTTTTTTGGTCCCACTTTTATATTAGGTGACCTTGACGACTATGTACTTGCATCAAAATATAAGTACACTATTCATATTGTATTGCTGTACACTTCTGCTGATATTGAGGTGGGATACGGGTAAAGTTAGGTGTAAGGGAAGTGTCAACAGTGGAATGTAACTACAGAAATTAATTACAGATGTAATTACATGCAGGTATTTTTAAAATGTAAGTACAAAGTAAAAAGACGTATGTACAGAATGAGTGCATTGTATCAAATGATTAATTAAAATATTAGTACATAGTAGTTAAAGCCACCTAATATAAAATGTTTTATTAAGCAAGGATGCATTAAATTGATCAAATCAAGCTATTTCAAACAAATGCTGTTCTTTTAACATTTTTATTCATCAAAAAATCTGGGGGTAAATTTTCACATTTTCCACAAAAATATTAAGCAGCACATCTGTTTTTAACATTGATAAGAAGAAATGTTTATTGAGCATTAAATCATCATATCAGAATGATTTCTGAAAGATCATGTGACACTGAAGCTTTGCCATCACAGGAATAAATTAAATGTTAAAATATATTAAAATAGATAACAGCTATTTTAAATCTTAATAGACCATTTGGGTGTTTGTAAACAGCGGGTTTGTGGGCGGAGTCTACCTCGTGGCAGAAAATGACAATTCTGCATGGAAGCCACGGATTTAAAAAAATTAATAAATCTCACAATTCTGAGAAGAAAAGTCACAATTGCAATATATAAGCTTGTTATTCTGACTTTCCACCCTCAGCTATTTATACAATAAAGTCTGAATTGAGAGATAATGTTATACGTGTAAATGTTAGAGGTTTAAATATTATTTAATGCTGTAACTGTAAGGCTAATACATTATGCCCCATATATGAATATTTTCTAGATCTATTGATTACATCAAATTCATGCTTTAATAGTAGACTAATCATCATAATTTACATCAGTCCAGTCTGCTGCTTTCAACTATAAATGTCTGTGTTTAGCTTCAAAGGAAGCTTAAAAAAAAAAAAAAAAAAAAAACACATTTTTTGGCCACTAATTAATTTTAGTTTGGCACCAGATAACACTGGACTGTGATCTGAAATGTAATGCCACTACAAAAAATTATATGATACCATCTAGTGCATTAACTTTGGAAGCCCTAAAATATCGATACAAACCCAAAAAAAAAAAAACCTACACTAAAATCAACAATGATCAGTTAAAAACTACTGAAAATATAAAGTGAAAATGATAAATTAATCAAAATAAACTAAACTAAATTAGTGAAAAGTAAAAAATAAATAAAAAGTTTTTATAAAAACCTTTAAAATTGCTTCTGGTAGATAGTGAGAAAAGGCTTTATCATGAATTTACTTGTTACTAAAGCTTCTCAGTTTAAAATCCATCTAGTAACACATTGCTGACAAACATCTGAAAGGTTTACCAATCTTTCTCATATCCAAGTCTCTACCCCCTCTTCATATTAACCTGTCACCTAGCAGATAGCGTCTGTTTGCGTGGCATTGGTGTGTGCACATTTTCATTCTCAACCTGACAGCTGGGCTGCTTTTTTAGCCGACGGACAGGGCACAGGTGTCACACAGGTAATCTTGACTGACATAGCTCTGAAATATTTCTCTCTGCTTGGCCAAAAAATAAATAAAATACAGAAAGGTTGCTGCCAGAGTCATATCCACCCCCTCCAGTTTAAATATAAGGAGAAGAAATCTATTAGATAACCATTTAAATAGAGCTGTAATCATTTGCTTTCTCAACCAGCTCTGACACAAATCCACCGCTATTATGCTCCTGTCAAAAGAAAGCATATTGAAACTGCAAAGCCCAAAGTCCAATCTGAAAGGGCAATCCAAATAGAAAAAAAAGCAAAGAATCAGCACATTTAGCATTTGATTTTATATACGAGTTTGCTCCCTTACATTGAAAATATGACTATAACATTAGCCTTAAACATACTGGGAAAATATGAATGACCTTGAATGGATGTTGATCTAGCCTTCACCAAAAAGCTTTAGATGATATCATTTGTACATGTATTGAAGTCTTAACTCTTTGATGTGTGATTTATTAAAAAGCAACACTTTTGTATGTTTCTTCTTTCAAAAAAATATAAATTAATTCCCCGTCCTTTCTGTAACTATTTAAGAGAATTACACTTCTGTCCAATGCAATAAAATGCAACAGTAGATACTAGAGATTCTTGGTCGGGCTCGAAATTACTTGGCACCACTGGTGGTGCCGACTTCAAAAATTTAGGAGCACCAGCAACAGGCTAAACTGGTCTTAAACCAAAAATATCTGTAGCTATTTGAAATTAGAGGTACCACTGCATTTTAATTATGATCCAAACAAAGATGCTATACACATAGCCTAAGGGGTTGTTTTATTTAAATATTTAAATTAGATTTAATTATAGGATTTCAAGTAAAATGCTATCGCCAGCAGCCATATCACTCTGTAACCCAGGACTGGTTTCCCACTGAAGCGAAGCAGGGTTGAGCCTGGTCAGTAGCTGGATGGGAGACCTCCTGGGAAAACTAGACTGCTGCTGGTAGAGGTGTTAGTGAGGCCAGCAGGGGGTGCTCACCCTGTGGTCTGTGTGGGTCCTAACACCCCAGTATAGTGATGGGGACACTATACGGTCAATAAGCACTGTCCTTTGGATGAGACGTTAAACAGAGGTCCTGACTCTCTGTGGTCATTAAAAATCGCATGATGTCCTTCGGAAAAAGAGTAGGGGTGTAACCGGCATCCTGGCCAAATTTGCCCATTGGCCTCTGTCCATCATGGCTTCCTAATCATCCCCATATGCCGATTGGCTTATCGGTATTAAAATGCCGTCGAAAACTTTTCTGAAGACAATCAGCTCCCTTCATATAACCCCACCCCCCACCCCCACCCCAATTCAATATTTATATTTTTCTTATTATATTTCATGCCTCATGATCAGTGATCTTGCTGTACCTAGTACAGTATTTTTTCTCTATCTGTCGCTGTGTCTCATTCCAAAGGCTGCATCCTCCGGAGGTCACATTTATTGGCCGCATGCGTCATTGGAATGTAATGGTCAGTTTACTGAAATGAAGCCGCCTCAAAGTCATTAAGAAATCACAACAACTTATGCTTTACTATGAATAACAGTCAATTTTATCATGGTTACTGCTCTGAAATAAGACATCCTTTATGACGTATATGGCTGACAAATGCAACCTCCGGAGGATGCAGCCTTTGAAATGAGACACAGCTAGAGTTCTCCTCTTTAATTGTCTGCGTTCCACTCCATCCCATGCACAGTTGAGTGCACAAGCCTTTCAAAGTATACTCCTTTTGGCAGTGAGTGCAGAAAGACGTGTTTGGCACATGCGCACTATCTAGTGGACTTTCAAGTCACTCGCACGTATGCTGTTGTACATGCACGCGAAACACAGGCTACACACGGACAGTGGACCCTCTTGATGATGAAAATTACATCACATGGACAGTGTGCGGACTGCTGCAGAATGCAGACGGCTGAAGTTTTGGCTTGAAGCACATTACGTTAATGTCCTGTTTACAGACTTGACATTACAAATGACATTATGGGAAATTATTGCAATGCAGCTTGTGTGCAAGTCCGGAACAGAGATGAACCAAAATAAAACTAAAAACCGTTAGCCGATTGTGTGTTTGTAGCAAAAAGAGTCTGGTTACAATTTATGCGGTGCATAACGACGGTGCATCTCTAGAAAACAGGTTACATTTCGGGAGCATATGCGACCAACATGGACGCAATTTCAAGCCTTGTTGGTGCATCACTACTTCCAACAGCAATGCTGAATTGAAGTTATAAATAAAGGAACACTATGACATAAAGGCCCTGTCCCAAATGCCACCCTAAGCCCTCAAATGTCAAATGGGACACCCTACGGGATTGTGGACTTCACTGACACAAGCAGCGACCATCACAAATCTGCAAATTCACATCAAGTGCCCCATTTGGAACAGAGCCAAAAAGGATCGTCATACAGAATTATGGCTCTGGATAAAATGTAAATCACCCATGTTGTTCATAAATAGTTAAAGAAGCTATTTATTGTAGTGGACACCATGAATCAGAGGGATAATGAATCTTAAAATTGCTTTGTAAAAAATATCAAATTTATTTTTTATTAGGAGGTCAGCTAATGGCAGATGTGACTACAATGGTCGGGCTCTGTAAAGACTTTTCAGGGCTGTCCCTGAGCTGACAAAAGCAGGTCCAATTACAACAGGCCAAAATGAAAAGCATCCTTACACTGTGTGTCAGCTCAAAGTACTTCTGGCAGGCCAGCTGATAGTGCATTCCCTTGACCAGCTCCAGAACCTGTGAAAAAAACAGAGAAAGAGAAGAAATTGGTGAGCGATTGGGAGCCCGAGCGCAATAGGAAGACAAACAGAGAAATAAAGTGGGAAACGGCCACAGTGATAATGAAAAAAAGAAAAATTATTTATAATACATTTACATGTATGCTCCAAAAAGGTATGTGCTTACATTATTAAAGACAAAATATTAAGTATAGAAAAAAAAAAACATTTGGCTCCACAAAACAGTGAATGTCAAAGCAGATGTCAAAAGCATCTTAAACATGTGCCATTAACATGCATTTCATATCCAGAGAGTACATTTTATTTACACCTTCATTCTAATGTGTCTCTAGCATGATTAGATCGAGATTAGCACAAAATGGAAAATGCCATGTTAAATGTGGTCAGAAACCGTCCCTGACCACCTCTAAATCCGATCACGAGTCTGGAGGCGCATTCACATCAGGCTTTTAATGTGGTCATGTGTCATCCGACTGTGTGACAAAGGGGGCCAAAATGTCAAATCAATATCCAAGCAGTCTTTGATGAGCAATAATGATGAATAAGACTGTTAACAATGCATTGTGCTATTTTCGCTGAGACAGCACACGTTTATGAGGTTTCAGGTGAGAGACCAAGGCAAAATACCATCAAAGAGACGTGGTTACAATCTGCTTCTCTTTCCTTTTCTTTTTGCTCAGACCTCGCCCTCAGGTGATGCTTTTAACACTGTGTATTTCCTGTAGTAAAGTATAGCATTCCACCTTGGCTAACATTGGCAAGAGCAGAAATGCATAATACATAGATTTAAACGTGAGAGACAACACCATCCAACACCTAACTCGAAGCTCTGGAGACAAACACTACTGGGAGGCAATGGTAAAATATACAGCATGACACCAGCTAGGGGTTCAACGTATGCTGTGAAAAACATAAAAATCACTGGTTTACATATTGCCTGCGGATAACATAGCCAAGAACAGCTAATAACATGCATTGCACATTTAAAAAAGCACTCTTTTGACTAGTGGCAACTTGTGAGTTTGTCTTAAAATATTTTTTTCAGGTAGCTTAAAGATACTTTTTGCATATTTATCCACCTGCTATGACTGGCTGATAACAAAAAACTAAA
Organism: Paracanthobrama guichenoti; assembly: GCA_018749465.1. NCBI lineage: Eukaryota > Metazoa > Chordata > Actinopteri > Cypriniformes > Gobionidae > Paracanthobrama > Paracanthobrama guichenoti. Next base: position 3,978,279 of record CM031955.1, read on the forward strand.
AAATTCAGTAATCTAATTTAAAAATATAAAAATAAACTATTTAAAAAAAAAAGAGCACATTGCCATTTAGATCTAAAATGATTAATAATATATATATATATATATATATATATATATATATATATATATATATATATATATATATATATATATATATTTTTTTTTACAAATTTATGTTACAAACATTTAAATAATAGGGGATAAAACATGGTTTTGATCAAAATAAGAGTAAATAATGTTTGTTTTTTTTTTTTTAATTAAAAGTATTTTGACACTTGAACATATTTTATTGCTTATCGTTACGCCAGGAAGTGGCGACCAGTGAGTGTTTAAAAAAAAAAAAAAGTTTGTCATTGAATCATTCATTTAAAAGATTTATTCAAAAACACCAATTCATCCAATAACGAAACAAGTCGTGATGAATGAGACATCGACATTCAAATTATTTTTTATTTTATTCAAATGAATATCTTTTAAATGGATTACAGCAATGACCATTTTGTCAGAACCTCTATTTTGCATGTTATTTTGTTTAGTTGTCTAAGGTTTTTCCTCTTCAGAATCGTTGGAGAAATCGCAATCTCCATTTTACACGAAAAAAAAAAAAAAATTCATGATTCTCAATTTATCCAGAATTGTGCAGCTCTAACTCAAAACATCATAATATAAGAAAAATGCCACATGGAGACATCCTCGAATATTTCTTAGCGATGATACAAATGAGTCGCTGAATTAGAGTTTTTAATTGTTTTATTGAACTGATTCACATAAATGACTTGAACTTAGAGCACCCTCCTTTTGGAAAAAAAAACATTTTAACACTTTATATTTGTGGTGTGTCAAGGAAAGTTAACGAAAGGCTTTTCAATGATCAAAACAGCACATTAAAATTGCAATATTCATGATGCTACTTAATTTATTATTTCTAGTAAAATCATTGTTAACATAACACGAATATTCAATACATCGCCAATGTATCGTCCTATTACCTATGCAAATAATCATCACACTACAAATGTAATTCCTTAAATGTAACTCTTGGAACTTCAAGCTGCATCATACATGCACTGACTTTGTTCTTATGGCTTTATCATACTTGTCACTTAGTAACTTAATACCAAACAATCAGACAGCCACAACATAAGACTATAATCACAGGGGATTTTTAAGTATTAAGAGGTGGCATGAAAAATATTGGGATTAAAGTCATAACATGCATGCAACGCATGAACTTTACATGTTCTCGCTGCTTTCTGCACTGTTGGAACTGTGAAGCAAACATGCAATTCTTTAATCTGCACTTCCTGAGGTAGGAGCCATGCCGTGAAGGGTTCTAACTGTGAGTGAAAGAGGTGAGCTGAGTTTTCTACAGTAGCTCTCCTCCAGACTGGAGTCTCGCCCTTTTGACTGTAATGTCACTTTGTCAATAGACAGGTTGACTGAGAAGGTTGACGTTCTGCATTTTAATCACCCTACTGCCCGGGCTTTCCACATTTTCTGAGGTTTTTAATTATCCAGCGCACTGGGCTGGCTCTGCAGCGAGAGGGCCACGTGCTGTGAGAGCTCCTGGGGTGAACATCAAGCTGTTGCTTCACACGCCCACAGGTCTAAGACTCTGAACACTGAGAGTGTATAAGGACACTGCTTGGGGTCTCCAAAGAAATTATGAATTTAATTGGATTGGAAATGTGCTACCCTTGGGCTGGCATGTCGGACTGCATTAGGCAGCCATCAGCCATTTCCCTCAACCGCACGATGGGTGGTAGTGGATGAGCCATGCGAGAGAGAGAAACCCAACACACCTTACAGTGTGAAAATGCTAAGAATGATTTTTTTTTTTTTTTTTTTACTTCAAACTATATGCTTTATATACCTGAAGTTCAAAATAATTATTTTCAGAGGCACATCAACGTTATATTCAGTAACTATTATTATAATAATTAGGCTGTTCAAACACTCCCCCCTCAATTTTTTTAAATAAATGATACAAATATATAATATTTTGATTGTATTTATATGATATATTCATTTTTGATAGCTACTTTCAGTCATATCCGCTAGAAATCTTAAGAGTACAACCAGAGACAGTGCGCAAGATTTGACTTCATGAATATATTCTTTTTAAGAGCCTTTTAACATTGAACTTAATGGTCTTATTAAAACCACCCCATTAATTACATTACGTCAAAAGATTATAATTCCATGAGAACATTACAGCAAGGCTGGTCCTTCTCATTTCACTGCCTGGCCCGTTGCAGCTGCTTTAATGTGTGAAAAAAAAAAAAAAAAAAAAAGTCAGCTGAAATGACTTTTAAGAGTACTTTAAAGAATGCATCAAATCACTGGATACAGCAAAGGTCAAAGTAATCAACACAGAGAGCTGAAGCTGTCATTACACTGGAGAATCCAGAGCGTTATTTCTTTTTGTCATTAATATTCTAGAAGTACAGCAGATTCATTAATATTCCAAAAGTACTGCAGGATGGAGCTTTCAGGGATGCCTTGTTAAAAATGAATTGCATCATTTTTCTATGATTATTATACAATCGTATCACTTTAATTGTCATGCTAATGTCCTTTCTACACAATATATGGTAGATTTTGTTTGGTCTGTGGTTATGTAGAGGTGAATATATACAAATAAATGACACCTTGCTTAAAACAGACCCCCTAACCCAGTGGACACCCCCCTGTGCCTTTGCACATTGTGCTGAGCCTGCTAAAGTGTGTGTTTTAGTCGGACAAACCTGATTGATCCCAGTGGGGGAGATTTTATAGGACTGCAACTTCTGTTTCAGTAGCTCAGGGTCGCTGTGGCGGAATGGACACCCTGTGAGGAAGAAGGTGAAGAGATGGAGAAAATGGGTTTACAAGTGTCACAAATGGTACAAACCAATATGTTCTACTGGACAGTAGGAACACGACCCACATATTTTTTGTACCCTTCAAGGCCACTGCAGGGTGGGGGTGCTACTTTTGGGGTTGTTTCCAAAAAAAGGGAGCTAAATCTAACCAAGTACCCTTTCACAAAACAAAACAATCAATTTAATTGAATTCATGTACATAAAGAGTACCAGCAGGAAACATTTGTATAATTTTATATATAATAATATAATAACATTTGCATAATATTATATATCTATATGTATAGGAATACACACACGAATAGAAAGTTCAACAGCATTTATTTGAAATAGAAATCTTTTGTAAAATTATAAATGTTTAATGTCTTCACTGGCACTTTTGATCAATTTATTGCATCCTTGTTGGAAAAAAAGTATTAACATCTTTCTAAATGCATATATATGGGTCATTTACAAATAAAGCTTCAAAAAGGTGTATAATATACTGTAGTTGGACCCCCTTACATGGAAAGTGAACCAACCTACGCATACTTGAAATGAGCCGTTTTTTACCAGTATTTGAGAGATCTACAAACCTTTTCAAACTGCCACAAGGATCAGTTGGGGTCCTCTGGATTATGCATTATGTTTACTGTTATTACCTTGTCAATTCATAATAAAAGAGCCATGTTTGCAGCTGTGCCACCCTGACATTTGAGAATATACAAACTGCAAATATACAAACGAAAGTTTTTCAATTATCTCAACACCTTTAAAACTACTGACATTTATGCAATTTGTCAAACCTAAAATGATTCCATAGTATTTAGTTTTTCATAATTTTAATTTTTATTACAATATTCATTTTAATTTTATTAAGACTTTCATTTTAATTTTAATTTTAAATGGCTTTCTTAGGCCGGTTTCACACTACACGCGTTAGCAGAGCGTAAGCAGCGCATGTTTTTTTTCCCCGCTGCCCACGTTAACAGATTACAGCATTCACACTGCACGCAGAGGCGGCACGGCAGCGTGTCACAGAAGCAGAGCAGAAGTGCTGGTCACGCTGAATTAAAGCCACAGTGCACAGTCCTTGATCAAAAATCTGAAATTGACCTGAAATCATGTAGTGAAGTGTTGCCAGAAGTTACATTTATCATGTAAATTACCTACATACAGCATGTTATATGCATATGTGTTTTGGACGGAGGGGAACACGGTGGCATTTGCTGCTTTCCATCATAAATCAAAGCACAAGACAGACAGGGGTCGGAGGAGAACACAGGAAAAGGTGACAGAATGGACGATATGGATCTGTATTTGCAATACACAAGCGAAAACACCAGTGTGAAAGCACAATGGGATCACGCTGCTCCCGCTCTCCATACGCACAGCTTCTGCGCTGCCACCACACTGCTTGCGCATGCAGTGTGAAACCGGTGTTAGTCTGTTCATTGGTTCGGACAGTTACACCACCTGACATTTTGGGAGTTTAAGATAACACAATATAAAATATGTATTATTTAAATGTACTAAAAATGTATTCAAACTAAATGGGTTTTATAGAATATTATTATAGAACATATATACAGAAGGACATTTTTAGTTACAACATTTAGTTTAGTTATATGAAAATCTGGGTTACACTATTTTAAGGTGACATTATTACAGTGTAATTATATATTTAAGTACTGAGTAATATTAATTAACTACATGTACGTACTATAGGGTTAGGATTGGTTTAGGGTTAGTTGCATGTAATTATGCATAATTTATAGTTATTACTACAGTAACTACATGTAACGCGCAACCATGAGACTGTAAAATAAAGTGTTACCAAAATCTTTAATGTTTTTGTAATTTTTAAACACCATATGGAAGTACACAAGTAGAAATGACAATATTTGACGTAAAAAAAAAAAAAAAAAAAAAAAAAAAAAAATTAAATCAAGCAGTCTTAACAGCTATAAACAAATTATTTTTGATATAAACAAAACTTTTGATGCTACATTATCAAATGGAACATTTCACTTTTGAACAAAGTTCCAGTGAGGTATAGCTTTGTGACGGTGTACTGACCCTGAACATATTAGACAGTAATGCCATACCGTTATACCGGCATATTCAGCTTTAAGCTCCCTGGCCTTCATAGTGAGAAGTGAATACAGTGATGCTCAATTTTGAAAGGATTTCACTGATTATGTGCATTGCAAAAAGCAGGTGATATCCATTAGGCAGCATGGACTTGTTTTTTTTATTTATTTTTTTATAACTAATTCAAGACCACCTGCGTACTAAGCAGCCTTTTAATTCTCTTCACTACAGAACTAAACATGGGCCTCGGGGGACCGATCGCATATAAAACCAACAGTCTGGCTCAGTATGACTCACCATGGTAGTCGCCTTGGCTGGGTGGGTTTGACAAAATCACCTTCATGCAACTGTAGGGGGTGTAGTCAGTGCGCTTGCCTTCCTTCCCAAACATGTGGCGGACGCTGTAGGCATATGCTTTATCAAACTGCAGAGCAAGACAAAGACGAGAGAGAAAGAGAGAGACTGAGTTTGAGGGAGAGGACAGTAAAGCGTGCGAGAAGAGGGGTAGGAACGGTGGGGAGGTTGTGGGTGAAACTAAGACATTGTCGTACATCAAGTGGGTTGTGGCAGGGCGTTTTCCGCTATGAAATATAGAGCTATTAGCAGGGACCTGCTGTAGCAGTGTCGCCAAACCGCAGACAGCTGTGACTGGATTATGGATAATGTGGCTGCTCCCTCTCTCTCCCCCCTTCCCCATCTCCATTTCACTCTCTACACACAAATCTCACGTCTCTGAGGCATCGCCATCAAACCAAATTAAAAAAATTAACGCATGCAAAGGAAAGCCATTCTGTTGAAGAGCTACTACCTCAAGCAGAAATAATAACAGTGTAAAATGTTCATGTTCACAGTGCAAATTAATTAACATTTATAACAACAATTAATTCAATATATATATAACTCTTATTTGAACTATGTTTGGGGTCAGGAAGATTTGTTGTTTAATTTCTTGCGCTAACCCAGGCTGAATTAATTTAACAGTAGTATCATGAAATATTAATATATACCAGAAGAGTGCGGCCCATATGAGCTGAGAATGCTCTGCATACCCAAGCCATTTGTGGACTCGCTGATTAGTATTAAGTATTATAAATTGCTATACATTCCCTTGTTTGAGGTGTACCATAAAGCTTACATGATGACATGTTAGTAATACATGTAACTCTCCGTCCTTTATTTATTTGCCAAACAACGGTAATGTTCTTCAAATATTCCATTCACAGAGTTCTGGGCAACCGCCTCCACAGCAGCTTTGGCACCTACACTCTGTTATGTATTGTCATCACTGTCCCGTGTTCTCATTGGTTTGCTGCTATATGAGGGATTTAATGCACAGGGTAAGCTGTGAGCGGATCGCTTGCCCAAGAGGAAAAATGAGCTGTCACTGCTAGATCTTAAATCAACAAAAAAATGTTTGATACAAAACTAAGTAGGCTGAATCAAGTGAAAAATAAGTCAAACTTTTTCATAGTTTTTAAAAGTTTTTTTACCAAAAACATAAGACAGACCTACTGTAACTATCCTAGGCTGTTAATCGTAGTCTGTCTATGTGTTTGTTAAAGTCATCAATTTGCATTATTTCAACTTATTTAAAAAAATGTTTTTATTATACTTACATTTATTCTAATGATATTTGACTTATATTTAATTTATAATGGGCTACTAATTTTTATTATAATCATACTTATTTTTAATTCTTAATAAAAATAAAATAAAAAAAACACTTCTGGCATGCATTTAAATTGACACATGAAAGCCTGCATGGAGTTTGTTAAAAAACACCTGAAGGACTCCAAGATGGTGAGAAATAAGATTCTCTGGTCTCATGAGACCAAGATATAACTTTTTGGCCTTAATTCTAAGCGGTATGTGTAGAGAAAACCAGGCACTGCTCATCACCTGTCCAATACAGTCCCAACAGTGAAGCATGGTGGTGGCAGCATCATGCTGTGGGGGTGTTTTTCAGCTGCTGGGACAGGACGACTGGTTGCAATCGAGGGAAAGATGAATGCGGCCAAGTACAGGGATATCCTGGACGAAAACCTTCTCCAGAGTGCTCAAAACCTCAGACTGGGCCAAAGGTTCACCTTCCAACAAGACAATGACCCTAAGCACACAGCTAAAATAATGAAGGAGTGGATTCACAACAACTCTGTGACTGTTCTTGAATGGCCCAGCCAGAGCCCTGACTTAAACCCAATTGAGCATCTCTGGAGAGACCTGAAAATGGCTGTCCACCAACGTTTACCATCCAACCTGACAGAACTGGAGAGGATCTGCAAGGAGGAATGGCAGAGGATCCCCAAATCCAGGTGTGAAAAACTTGTTGCATCTTTCCCAAAAAGACTCATGGCTGTATTAGATCAAAATGGCGCTTCTACAAAAATACTGAGCAAAGGGTCTGAATACTTAGGATCATGTGATATTTCATTTTCACTTTTTCTTTTTTAATAAATCTGCAAAAATGTCAACAATTCTGTGTTTTTCTGTCAATATGGGATGCTGTGTGTACATTAATGAGAAAAAAAAGGAACTTAAATGATTTTAGCAAATAGCTGCAATATAACTCTGAATACTTTCCGTACCCACTGTATGTACATGTAATTTTTAGTATTGTTTTTATTTTTAAAACATTTGCAAAGATTTCAAACAAACCTCTTTTCAATTTTGAGGAAAATGAATTTAATTATTTTTAGAATAAGGATGTAACATAACAAAATGTGGAAAAAAGTGATGCGCTGTGAATACTTTCCAGATGCACTGTATGTACATCATCTCAAGTGGCTATTATCATACAAATTAAAAATGTGAAATCTCCTTTGAGCATTACTGGATCTTATTTGTGCTTTGCACAGCTCTTTCTGTGCAAGAGCTGCTGTGTACATCACCATCCACCTTGAGAAATATGCCGTATGCTTAGGAAACCATTACACTGTTTGCATTTGATGAGGGTCAGTGCATTCAATCTTAGGGCTGAACTCAATACACCAATCATGTACACTCTGGTAACTATCCAAAAGGGTAACCTAGCCTCCTGAGCTGGTTATGTCTCAGCTTATAGAAGGAGAGAGAGTAAAGAGAGCAAGGGAGGATGGGGAGACAAAGACAGCGAGCAAGTAATAATTATCCACAGCACTCAGATGCCATTACCATGGTAATAAAACCTGTGAACTTGACAAGGTGACTATCTACAAGGCTGCAATTAAACAGGCCATAAAATCAACTTACCCAATCACAAATGAATGACATGATGGGTCTATAGATTGAGGCAGCCCCTACAGTTTTGATATCATATCCGTAACCCACAACTCTTCTTGTGATCCATATTGTCCAAATGAAATTTATTTTTGTCTTGGTTGACTGAGATCCCATCCAGGTTTACATTTCAATCTCTCTACAGTCTGAGCCATGCTTGATCTGCTTTGAATGCAAGCTCTAAATCTAATCTGCCTTTACAGAGGGGAAATAGTCCCTATTTGCACTTAAAGTTAAATAGTTTTACTTTAAAAAAAAGTAAATGTGAATTGCAGCTTGAAGGCTGCTTTACTTGTATAATATGATTGCATTATTGAGTGAAACAGGATGGGGGGGGGTAGGGATTTTGGGTGGTGAAAACGGAAATGGATTTGGGTGGTGAAAAGTGGCAGTTACACTGTCAGATTTTTTTTTTTCATGTTACATTAGTACCACTAAATTTATATTTTTATTGTATATGTGTTCATACACAGGAATGGGGCTAAATGGTAGTTTGCTAAAACAAATAATCCCTGAATAGCTCTTTGACTATTGGCTAACATAATCCAACTGCCAACACTGCACAAGTCAGCAGTTCTCAATCCCATTCTCATGCCCCCAAACTAAACTGATGGCAATATATCCATAGACAATTAATAAACAAAACAAGAAGTAGTGTGTGTGATAATCAATGAAACAATGAATATCCATGACAACCAATGAAAACATACTTTGCAATTAAAGATGTGAACCCTCACTTCTCACGATTCGATTATGATTCAGGGGGTAACGATCAAAGCAATTCTCGATGCATCACAATTAGGGCTGCACGATACTGGAAAAAATTACATTACGATAATTTATTTTCTTCTGCAATATGTATTGCGATATAAAAATTATTTCACCAGATGATTTACATGGCTCTATTTGAAAATAATTAATCATTCTAGAATAATTGGGGTGATTTAGTAGGGGAGTGAATCTGCATAGAAAATCTACAAATTACAAGCATGGATAAATACAATAGAAGAAAGATAATATTGAAATATGTTTTTCAGGTAAATCTAACAGTATTCCAGTACAGAAATTGAATAATCAAATGTAAAATAACAGCCTTCACTGTATAAATTAAATATAACTAAAATAATTAATACATTTTATCTTTGTTAAAGCTACAAAAGTAGTTTTCGCTTTCTCTTTTGTTGTTTGATCACCTTTGGTGATGTATGATCACACATAAGGCTGCTGTCCCTTTAAGACGAATGCACAGACCTATTATAAATAACAAGCAATAATCCGTTTCCTTTCTCAATTGTTGACAATTTCACATAACCGACTGTGTTTGCGAGGATACTCGCCGAGACTGGCACTTTGACTATTTTGCGTGAACGTGTTCGTTCAAAAAAAGCTCAAAAGAAATTGAAGTCAAAATGCCCGCAGAGAAAACAGCACGCGAGTCCTCTTGTGCTTGATGCCTGACTCGAAAAACACATGCAAATGTGTAACTGATAAACTTTCACTCTATGATGGTTAAACTTTGCAATCAATCCACGAATCACATGCGTTCTGAACCGGGGAGCAGCTGGCCAGTATGGATCACGGATCAACTACGATCCCTATACTTGACATCGCGTATCCTGTGATGTGACTATTGCGGATGCGCACATCGCGATACCGTTGCTAAATATTGTGCAGCCCTAATCACGATGCATCTTTTTCTCCAAATCTTTCATTAATAATTATATTAATAAATCAATACAGATCTTTTTATTTAATCTTTGTTATTAAAAATAAGAACAAAGATGCAAATATCAAACAGAACAATGCCCTCTTGATGACATAACTTGACAATGAAAACAATTTAAAATAGACTGGTACATTAAAGCTATGTTTAAACTTGTACATTTTACACCTGTCATTTAAAAGACAAAAAATTATTATATAAAGTTATTATATATATATTTTGTGAGGGAACTTATAAAACATCCAAAATGATACTGTGTTCTGGAGATGATGGAGAAGACTAAGAAGACCTGGGGCTGCATGGGGAGGAAGGGCTTGGGCACAGGAAGTCATCAAGAAATTGTTAATTCCAGACTGGGGAAGAGTTATCTTCGATGCTGGAGGATGAGGATGGTGGGCATTAGCTCTGGTTCTCGGTCTGAAGTGGGTGGTCGTGGGTGACTGAGGACCAGGACTGAGAACCACTGGCCTAAGCGATGTCAGCGGAAATGTTGTAATGAATGTACATTAAAGTAAATGAGGTCAGTTTTGATTTCACGCTTTAAATGTTCACACACCGGAACACAAAACAATCATCATATAGGGTCCCCCACCTCACAGAACTCTGGTGCTGACTCCCACTTACAGTAAACAGTCAGGCAGTAACCTGCAGACAGTCGCTGCTGCTGGCTGCACCATCAGCTCATTAGAATGGAACTAATTACTGTATTAATGTCAACTGCCTCTCCTTTAATGTATGCAAATGCACATCTGAGCCATTTCATATCCGTTCCAAAGTAAACCTGGAGAAAAATCTGTACCAAAATAAACTGAGTTAATCAGTCATCATTTGCTGCAGATTATAAAACAGGCTCCTGGTGTGACCTGTTCCTCAATGGTTTCAGGCTTGTCTCATTCCAGATGTTTTCGGGAAACTGACTGCAACATTATTACACTTGAAAGCTCTGGTGCTTCATAATGCTGTTCACTGGATGCAACAGGAAGAGGAATTTGAAATGCGTCTGTCCTGCATTTTCTTGCTAATTATCATTTGATTCCTCTGTAAAATATGAATAAAATATACAAACCCGATTCCAAAAAAGTTGGGACACTGTACAAATTGTGAATAAAAAAGGAATGCAATAATTAACAAATCTCATAAACTTGTATTTTATTCACAATAGAATATAGATAACATATAAAATGTTGAAAGTGAGACATTTTGAAAATGTCATGCCAAATATTGGCTCATTTTGGATTTCATGAGAGCTACACATTCCAAAAAAGTTGGGACAGGTAGAAATAAGAGGCCGGAAAAGTTAAATGTACATAAGGAACAGCTGGAGGACCAATTTGCAACTTATTAGGTCAATTGGCAACATGATTGGGTATAAAAAGAGCCTCTCAGAGTGGCAGTGTCTCTCAGAAGTCAAGATGGGCAGAGGATCACCAATTCCCCCAATGCTGCGGCCAAAAATAGTGGAACAATATCAGAAAGGAGTTTCTCAGAGAAAAACTGCAAAGAGTTTGAAGTTCTCATCAACTACAGTGCATAATATCATCCAAAGATTCAGAGAATCCGGAACAATCTCTGTGCGTAAGGGTCAAGGCCGGAAAACCATACAGGATGCCCGTGATCTTCAGGCCATTAGACGGCACTGCATCACATACAGGAATGCTACTGTAATGGAAATCACAACATGGGCTCAGGAATACTTCCAGAAAATCCACCATGCCATTCGCTGTTGCTGGCTAAAACTCTATAGGTCAAAAAAGAAGCCATATCTAAACATGATCCAGAAGCACAGGCTCATTTAAAATGGACTGTGGCAAAGTGGAAAACTGTTCTGTGGTCAGACCAATCAAAATTTGAAGTTCTTTTTGGAAAACTGGGATGCCATGTCATCCGGACTAAAGAGGACAAGGACAACCCAAGATGTTATCAGAGCTCATTTCTTCGTGTTTGAGATAGCAGTATTGGTATATTTAAAAGGACATTTTGAGGTTGAAATCGGCTTGTTTTTGGAGATTCTAGCACGCAGTAGGGGCATGTCATTGTCTGTGTGTATTTCCATTGCCCCCGCCCTCCAAAGGAAATGTGGCTACTTATGCAGCGCTCTGGCTGGCTCTAGCTGATATCAAAATTCAATGAAGATGGACGCCGCAAAGAGTATCGCATGGCTATATCGATAGTAACATTTGACGGGGATAAAGAAAAATCCATAACTTTGACTGTAAATGCTACACGAGGAGAAAAGAGAACTCTCTGCCCGAAGACCCCGACAAAGAGAAAGTGTGCCCGAATGACTTATTTCATTGGAGACAAATTACTGACATTTACAATGCACATTATCCTTTATTATTTATAGTATGCGGTTCGATTTTTCCTGTTGCGTCAACTATGCAACCATGCCGCTTTACAGGGGGTATGGCTTATCTAAATGAGATGTAAATGAGCCCTGTTGTCACTCCCAGCAGGTGAGAACAGCACAATCTTTAGAGGCCGTTTTCTCCCTTTTGAGCTTTTTTGAGTGCCTACCTTCAAATGGCCACAACTTCTCCAAATATTATCAGATTTCCATGTGTTACACATCGTTGGAAAGCTTGGAGACTACATTTGATTGGTCACATTTAGCGCATCATAAAGAGGAAGATGCGACAAAGAAGACCTAAGACAGTTGAGCAACTAGAAGCCTGTATTAGACAAGAATGGGACAACATTCCTATTCCTAAACTTGAGCAACTTGTCTCCTCAGTCCCCAGACATTTGCAGACTGTTATAAAAAGAAGAGGGGATGCCACACAGTGGGAAACATGGCATTGATGTGTTAAACACACAGTGGTAAACATGGCCACATCTTTTTTGAGATGTGTTGATGCCATGAAATTTAAAAAAATCAACTTATTTTTCCCTTAAAATGATACATTTTCTCAGTTTAAACATTTGATATGTCATCTGTGTCGTATTCTGAATAAAATATTGAAATTTGAAACTTCCACATCATTGCATTCTGTTTTTATTCACAATTTTAAAAAGTCCCAACTTTTTTGGAATCGGGTTTGTATTATAAATACAAAAGGTTTAAGCAAATGTTTCATTGTCCCCTCTCACATTGATCTTAAGTAAATTAGTAACACTTTGCAATAAGGTGTCAGTTTATATGAATTCAGAATGAATAATACTTCTACAGTATTTATTAATCTAAATTAAATGTTAATTTTAACATTTACGAATACATTAAAATAAAAATGTATTTATTAACAGTTAATGCAATGTGAGCTAATATGAACAATGAATATTTGTTTTATTCATTGATAGTTCATGTTAGTTAATAAATTAACTAATGCTAACAAATGAAACATTGTAAAATGTTACCAGTAGATTTAAAACGGTAAAGTTTCTGACTCAGTACATCAATTATTATTATCTTGGTTGATCCAAAAATGTTTTACAAAATATATTAACAATAGCAGGGCTCACAAAAATCGCTAGCCCGACGTCCCGGGGCTACAGTATCTTCCAGCCGGGCAACCAAAACGTGTCATAGCCCTGCCCGATGAGCTATTTTAAATAGTGAATAAAATTCCTTTCTTGCTTCTTGGAAAAATAAGATCGCAGATGTTTTTGATCATGCTGATTTGTCCGCAGTCAAGTTTAGCCGATGTATGTGTGTGCGTATGTGTTTGAGTGTGTTCGTGATGAGTGGATCGCGGGTATATCCGCGGGTCAGACGGACCAATAATAAAACATAACATTGTAATTAATTGAGGGTGGATGAGGGTCTTTTATTAAAGACACGGAACTCTCATTTCACTGTACAACGCAATGAACGTGCGTCACTCTTTCACTTTCGTTTTCAAAACCAGCATCTCTTCAGGGAAAACAAATCAAGGATAACATATGCCTAGAGCACCTCCCATTGGACAGTATATAAAACACAAAGGAAAAACCCTACATGAGATATTGCTCAATAACTTAAAAGTTTTACCTAAAAATATACACTAACTTAATAGAAATGTAATAGAAATAGAAATATTAATAGATACTTAATAGAAATTCTGATAATAATTTTCCAACATAATGATTGGAAATATTAATGTTTAAAACTTTTTTTCTTCTTCAGTTATTAATTTGCAGAATTTACCAAACTAAAAACAAAAGGAAGGAAAGTCAAGTAACATGGGAGCGTTTTAGTGAAGTAGTTTAACAGGAATCAAGTGTTGGGTAGCTATGTGATGTGTAACGGCCGTGAAGCGCTCTATGTACATGACAATAAATTAATAAAGCCTATAAGCCTACAGTGGAGAAAACTGCAAAAGTTGGTGTGTGTGTGTGTATGTGTGTGCGTGTGTGTTAAAATGTTAAGAGGCGCATAGATTTAAGTTGTTTTTTCAGTTCTACACAGGCAAAAATGTAAAGATGAAGAAGAAAGAAATTCATTAATTTCAGTTCAGGTAAAACCAAATGTAGAACAAAATCCATTTATATTGATGATTGCAATTTGATTGATATTTTATATAGGCCTACCATTGTTGATATTTGTGATTTTGAAAATGGTTTTGATTGATGTTTCGACTCCTATTCAGTTTTCTACATAAAAAATTAAAAAAATCTATTCAGGCTAGTTACATTTATTTCGGACTACCATAACCTGAAGTGTGCCTGCCCAAAGGGCTACCAGCGATTTTGAAATTTTGCGGGCCCTGAATAGTATATGTAAACATTTACAACAAAAAAGATGAACTGGCCAAACAAAAGGAGTTTAAGCACTTTGCGACAAAAGGCTAGTAAAACTCGATTTAAGCTGAAACAGTCCACCCACTGTATTG
>CM031955.1:3995501-3998001 GCA_018749465.1 Paracanthobrama guichenoti
CTGGTGGGGTCTTCTGCTGTTGTAGCCCATCCAACTCAAGGTTATGCGTGTTCTGGCTTCACAAATGCTTTGCTGCATACCTCAGTTGTAACGAGTGGTTATTTCAGTCAAAGTTGCTCTTCTATCAGCTTGAATCAGTTGGCCCATTCTCCTCTGACCTCTAGCATCAACAAGGCATTTTCGCCCACAGGACTGCCGATACTGGATGTTTTTCCCTTTTCACACCATTCTTTGTAAACCCTAGAAATGGTTGTGCGTGAAAATCCCAGTAACTGAGCAGATTGTGAAATACGGCCCGTCTGGCACCAACAACCATGCCACGCTCAAAATTGCTTACATCACCTTTCCTTCCCATTCTGACATTCAGTTTGGAGTTCAGGAGATTGTCTTGACCAGGACCACACCCCTAAATGCATTGAAGCAACTGCCATGTGATTGGTTGATTAGATAACTGCATTAATGAGAAATTGAACAGGTGTTCCTAATAATCCTTTAGGTGAGTGTGTGTATGTGTATGTGTATATTATATATATATAAACTAAATCTATTAAGGCTGTTAACTAAATCTATTAAGGCTGTCACGATTACAGTGAAATGTGAAAATTAATGAAAAGTAATTTGTTTGCGGCATTTAGATCGGCTCATGTTGCATTCGATTTCTTCTTACATTTTTTTGGTTTTTGCAGCAGCAGCACTGAGCATTATAACCATATCACATGCGTTTCTGTTGAGCTTATGAATGCTCAGATGCATTTAGATTTCTTGTTTCAGTGCACGTTAACCAAATGAATTCTGTACGAATTTTCTCATTATAAACAAAGCCGAGGTGCAATACAAGCAAGGGAGTCATTCTGCAGTGTAGACAGCTTCAGTGATTATAATGGGAGTTTTGCAAGAGTGCATAATTAGCGCTAAAGTTATAAATGCTTCAGTAACAGGAACTGTTCTTTGCTTACTTTCTGTATATAATTTATTCCCATTTTGAATAACCATTTTGTTTTTCATGCAACTAAAACCGGTGTCAAATCATGGAGGACCACTGTGGTTTGGACATCCCTGGACTTAAATAACCATGTCTTGATTTTCCAATACGTAAAAAGCAATAAACTAAGTTCTTTGCTTGTTTTGTCTGTTTAGCCAGAATATGAAATGCCACTTCCCCAAACTTCCATTAAATCAAAATGGACTACTTGCACTGAGATTTGCTCGGATACACTTTGAAATCTCACTTATTTTCGGTTATGTATATTGTCAATGACTAAACGGCACCTAAAATGAGTGTCTGCAAGAACATTAAAAAAATCTGGACATTTTCAGAGACAGGAGAAGAGATATTCTGATGATTATTGTGTATAGAACTTTCCAAAATCTACGGAACATGAAGTTTTAATCTAACCAAGCCGATCTGAGAAAGCAGCGGCTGTTATTAAACATGCGTGATTATTTCACCACAGGGTGTCAGTGCTTGTCTAAACTAGTAATTGCGATGATGAAGTATACGAGACCTGATCCTTTATTTATTTTTATTAAATATTTTAATCAATACTGTCATTTTTCATTGTCAATCCTTTTACTTTGTTTTTTTTTACATATTTATGCACAAAAAGAGACGTGCTGCTGTAATTGCTGCAAAAGGTGGACATACCAAATATTAAAAGTTAAAAGTGGATAAAAACAGTACGACTCACCATCTGCATGTTTCATGAACATCATGAAATGAAATCATGTATTGGAGGCAAAAAAGGTAAATATCTTCAGATCTGTCAGATGTTCTAATAATTTTGGCATCACTGAACATTTCAGCAGGCTCAAGATAATTCATGTTAACGCAGAGAACATAAATGATTGCTTTACCAATTGGCAGAAATAAAACGTGGTGATGACCTGCGTACTCGTGTATGTAGGTGCGCTGAACGCTGTAACTCCTGATATGTAGTAAGTAGAACGCGGAAAAAGTTGTGCAAGTTGTCCATTATTAATCATTACAATATCAAGAGGAATACTCAGAAATAACCTTTTTGTCATATTGTAGCCCTACCCATAAAAAAAAAAAAAAAAAAAAAAAAAAAAAAAAATCATCTTACTGCTCCCCAACTTTTAAAGTGTCAAGGTCTGAGATATCTCACAGAGAAGGAACAGAGTAACATCCTAACTAATAACTGTCCTCTATTTTAATAACTGTCATCTCTATTTGAATGCATGCATAATGATGTCTCTTCATAGTTCCTGTCCTGCATGTTCCTCACTAGCTTTTTTCTGTGTCAATTAGTGCACTTAAGCTATTGTAGCACGTGCATACTTGGCTGAATAAATAGTGTGAACATTTAGGGGCCTGAGTGATTGAGAGGGTCTGGTTTTCTCCATACAGCGTGCAGGAGGAGTTGCGGGTCCCCTGGGGGACTAGCACTCTAATTAAACAGGCAGCTGCTGTAGGGGGGCGTGGGGGATGGTTCAGACAGCCAGACCGGTAAACAACGCAGCCACTTTTGTCACCATCACA
>CM031955.1:4003001-4233001 GCA_018749465.1 Paracanthobrama guichenoti
TCTTAATTGTTGAATTAAAAATTAAAGTTAAAGTTTGTTAGAACTGAACATATCTACACAGAAGAAAAAAAAAAAAAATCATAGCTTTGTCCATAATTCATCCAGGCTATAAAGCTCTTAAAGGCCACAAAATGAAAATTATCCCATAATTTACTCACCCTCAAGCCATCCTAGGTGTATAGGTCTTTCTTTCAGCCAAAGAGTATTCATCCAACCATAATCCATACGGCTGCAGGGGGTTAATAAAGGCCTTCTGAAGCGAAGCATTTTTGTAAGAAAAATATCTAAAACTAATTTTAAAAATCTATAATAAATTATAACTTTATAAACTGTAATCACTAGCTTCCGGTAACATCAGTCCGTGCATTCATGAGAATGAGTTCTGACGTAGGACTATATTAGTAACTAGAGGCATAGAATAGCTTGAGTAATTTTAAGCGGGATTTTGACATTGTGCCTCTACTTCCTGCTCTCTACTGCGCAGATTCCGGTCCCAAGATCACTACTGCGCAGATTTGGGAGCGAGATGTCAGCGCCATATTCGGACCTCCAGAGGCTTCAATTACCTCAGCCGAAGAGAATAAAGTCGTGTCGTCCATATTTTTTTACGGCCTATGGTTTAATATGATGATGGATAGAGAAGTGATGTGTTGTTGCCATAGCGTTGCCCGTTTATCATGCCTCTTGTGGTCTGTCTGGTTAACGGACCATCCAATTGCGTACAGAGTCATTTGTACACAACTGGCCACAGAGGCCTCTTGTGCAGTAGAAAATACATAGCAGACTCCCCAGACCAATGTTCAATCTTAAATTGAGCTTGGTCTGGTGATAGCCAGACAAATAGGTGCCTCTAGTGTTGCACGATATACCGGTACTAGAAAAGTATCACGATACCCTGCATATAAAAACAGTATGAAATGAAATTTTATTAGTACCGGTACTTTAAGAATGACAGCACCCTAATAAGAGCAGTATTTATTTGCGTCACTGTGTGACAGCAGGAGTCAGGACGTGTGTGCAGAGCTCTGTTTTCACCGTTCACTAAATATTGGAAGCAGAAGAGTTAAATACATACACGCAGCGCATGACAAAAAAAGAAACAGAAACGCATGCATGAGAAAATAAAGTGCAATGCAGGACGTGTTCGCACTGCCGGACTGACCTGAAGCGCACGCAGCCGCCTCACTCAGACAGCATGCGATCGTCAGACTCGTCAGTTTCGTGGATTATTGGGTTTAAATGGTCAGAAATATGACATATTCAGGTAAACGCAGTCGGATATGTCTTTAGTGAACGTATACAGAGTTGAGTGAGAAATCGTATGTGTTACAGCGTATTGGGTCCATGCAGCTCTTAAAGGGCCGGTCCTAATATTCTGTGTGATTTAATGTTAATCAAACAACAAAAGAAAATAGAAAATCACGTCATGCTTGACTGAATAACTTGAGAATCAGTGTATAGTTCATTTATAGAGTGAAGACGACGCAGTTTTAATACATTTGATAATTTAATTTCTTTCTTGAATGCTCGTTAAATAGACCTACTGTAGCTGAAAATAAAGCACTTTTGTTTTTGTAATTTGTAATTTAAATGTTTGCTTATTTAAAAAAAAAAACAAAGATAAAATTAAATACCTATATTGTAATTATAAAATTACATTTAAAAAATATATTTAATTATTAGTATCATGAAATGAGATTTTGGTCATCCCAACCTGTTCAGAATAGTGAAAGGTTAGTGAATGTTAACATGACTGATAATAACGTGATTGTTGCAAACATCTCTGTAAGGATGTTCACACTGGCATGTAATTATCATCATTTTTAAATAAAGAGGAGGGAATCGTCAAAAAGCAAGGCAGGAACATGCTGGCCAAGGGAGTTTTTAGGGTTTAAAAAAAAAATATTTATAAAAAAAATGAATAGTAAATTCTGTCATATTATTCAATTACCTTTACTGTTTTTTGCTGTGGTATCAGTTTAGTATCGGTATCGAGGTATTTTAGTCTGGTATCGAAGTCATAATTTTGGTATCATGAAAATTACCTTCGGTGCTTGGCCCCTAAAAAAAAATTACTATTTTTCCAAGTGACAGTAAATAGCAGAGAAAGAATCCAGAATCGGGCTCGCTTTTCTCTGTACTCTTGTATTTGGTGTTGAGTGATAAACACCACAGCAAATACAACCATCTACACAGCTGTTTAAAAACCCTTCTCTGTGGCAAGCAGGTGTCAGAAACAAAGTGGTTTAGTGCTTTGTGTATCAATGTATTTCTACTTTTCTATAAGGTGACACCTATTGTTAGAGTGAATTGCATTCAGGTCATCTGCTGTTTTATGAACAGACAAAAAAAAAAAAAAAAAAAAAATCACATGCTGAACATCTGTGTTGTGTCCAGACTCTTCCTTCTGGCTGAACAGTAGAATATCTTGTGCTCAAGAAGTGTCCCTCGGCAATGGAGAGTGGATCTGTGTGAGCAAGTCTAATGAGTGTCACCCTGGTGCACCTCACATTGTGCTCACTCAATCAAAATGAGTGTTAACAGCAACCATTTAGCCAGAGAGGAGCATGAAAGGCCATAGCTGCCTGCCCTCAGCTGGTCCCTGCCCTCTGCACGAATATGACTCCAAACAAAGTCCATGCCACTGATATGTAGCAGGTGCCATCAGGGTTCCTCGTTCCATGCACCAATCAGACGGATCAGCCACAGGGTAAACAATTTATTCATCCAAAAATCAATGACTCATGACAATATTTTGCATGTAAACCATTTCGGTGCTGCATGCAGAATGCTGTCAGGTGAATGTGCAGTTGCTTGTGCTATAATTATCATCATCATTATTTATTATGATTACTATTGCTTTACTGTCAACTGAAGAGCAAAGCAACACACTGCATATTAACCCTGGACCAAAGGATTTTTTTTTTTTTTTTTTTTTTTTTTGCTAAAATCATCAGGCAAAAAAAGAAAAAAGGATTTTAATTAAACCACCAGAGTGCTTTTTTACTCATCAGGGTGCATAAAAGCTGAACTGCATATACAGTGCACAACTACCATTAACAAGAAGTGTATCTGAACATTAGGTGCTAAATGGCAGCATCCCTTCACGCATGCCAAAGCAGAAAGGAAAAGAAAGCTGTGAAAGGCAAAACATCATTGGACCAACTCCTTCATAAAGAAACGCATAGATTACTCTTCAGGATGTTATCTGCAACCACCCACACCCAGTACCAAATCAAAACAAGTGGTCCAGACTGAGATGTTGCCTGACACACAAATGGAATGCTAATGGGGGCTTTGTGCAGTCTGATATCCTTGACACCTTGCATACATCACTCACAGAGCCGCGACCTGCATCCCACCGACTCTGCCATCCTCTGGTTCGCAAGGAAGGCTGAATTCGTTGTGAGTGGGTGGACTGAGTTCCACCTGAGAGGGCAGACTGAGGGGGACGCAGCCACCCTGGAAATGGGGCACTTTTGCGAGTGGCGGTGCGTGACCACCAGAGAATGTGTTTGTCTGGATATGTTCTTTTATTTTTTATTTTTCACCTCCCGACTTCTTCCAGAGGAATGGTTGGCGGCTAAGAGAAGGAATATTTGTAAATGGACACCCTCTGACTGCTTTTGAGTCTGTGAAAGTGGCTTAGCAGTAGTAAAAGTAAAAGCACCTCTTTGAACTCGAGCATGTTTGGTGCTGGGAGTGTAGCATGGCAAAATGTTCGGTGCTCAAGAGAGTTGCTTCATCTTTAAGCAGAGGCAGCACACTGTGAAAGGTTCATTCTTACATGACAAGAACTGTTCCAAAAAGATTTTAACAATTTGCACAAAAGTAATAAATTGCAAAATTCTATATTAAAAATAAAATAAAGCACCTAAAAAATCATTTAAAATGCTGAATGAATTTAGGCAACACAAAATAAATGTACAAAAATTTATATTTTGGAATTTGCTAAAGCTTTTTAAGTGAAATAAAAAAAAAGGAAAAATATCAACTAACTAATATATTCCCAATATATTGTGTATTCCGTTTTAAAACAGTAAAAACAGGATTTATGTGAAATATTATTATAATATTTCTTTATAAACTTTACAGTTTTTATAATTTATACTTTGTATATAATAAAAAAACTAAAAAAACTAAAAAAAAATTAAAAAGAAAAAAATATTCCTGTGATGGCAAAGCTCAGTTTTCAGCATCATTACTCCAGTCTTCAGTGTCACATGATCCTTCAGAAACCATTCTAATGCTAAAACTTTATAGACTAAAATAATGAGCTTCCAGCGGTCAGCGGTAGCAAGTCGACTTACAGTGAAAGAGTAACCCTTGACACATTTGTATTGACGAACACAGAAGCTCAGTGGATAGAGCAAAACAAAACACTGGTCATGAATTAGAGTCTAAAACGAGAATTTTTTAAGAGAAATGGTGGAGGATTTCGATATAAGAGAAGAGGGGCTTGAGTTTGTTGCCCAGCCCTATCCACGAGAGGATTCAAAGCTTGCGATGCGTCAGGAGTTCCTCTTTTACCGTAAGTCAACATGCGCACCGCTGACCGCCAGAAGCTCGTTATTTTAGTCTATAAAGTTTTAAATATGGATATTTTTCTTACACAAACGCGCCACTTTCCTTCAGAAGACCTTTATTAACCCCCCGGAGCCGTGTGGAGCAGTTATATGATGGATAGATGCTGGAAGGTGAAAGCTTGGAAGAGCCAGGACATTTTTAATCTCCGATTTTATTTGTCTGAAAGAAGAATGTCATATACACCTAGGACGGCTTGAGGGTCAGTAAATCATGGGCTAATTTTCATTTTTGAGTGAACGTGTTGAAAATGGTTGTGCTGCTTAATATTTTTGTGGAAACAATTTATTTGTTAAATAAATAAAAATCTACTGACTCCAAACTTTTGAACGGTAATATAAATGTTAGATAATGTGGTTTCAAACTTCCATTTCAAACTGCTGCTATGTAGGGACACAGGGATGCTGGATCTTATCAGAGCGACATGGACCACAAGCAGGGAAACATCCTGGACGATGGTGCGCCCATTGCAGGGTTCAACTACTTTGGCGTGCCCATCCAAATTTACTAATTTCCATGCTCACTATAGCTGTACTTTAATTTTGCTTTAGGGAACATTTTAAGAGCAAGGACAAAAACAAAGAACAAGGCACACAGGATATGAATATTAGATTTTCCCGCTCGACTGAGCACAGAAATTTCAGATAGTCTTTTGCCACAGTACTTTTAATATAACAAAATTGGCCTGGATTTTGATTTTCTGAAGGCCGGCCACTGCTAACCATTCTTGTCCTGCGAGTCCTATTTTAAGCTACTGCTGTGGAGGCAAGTGTGGAAGCGAAGCAGCAAGAACTCGGATAGTGCTTGAATACACAGCTCCAGGGCATTATATCACAAGAAAATGTAATTGCTTTGCAAGGGGGCACTGGTCTTTACATGTAGGGTGGCATGTGTCCACTAACTTCATCTACATACTGGAATGGGACCAAAAAGGGTATGTAGTAAAATGAATAAAAAAAAAAAAAAAAAAATCTAATCAATTTAGACCGTATATATGCAATACATTGGGTATATGCAGCAGTCAGGTTCTAGAAGTAACAATCCAATTAATATTCTCCATAGGGGAATTGATTTTTAACAATACCAAAGATAAACCTGCTGTGAGCTCTGAGGTTGTTAATCAGTGTCATATGCTTTTGTTGAAGCCATCAGTCTACTCTCCATTTCTCCAATTTTATTATTATTATTTTTATAATTGATTAACAGCGGAATTCCTTGTATATATAAAATATGTTTCTAAATCTAAAAATCAACATCTTAAATGAATAGTTATATATTTTGTGATTCACCTTGTATCTGGCTTTGGTTCATGGCTTATAAAGCTTTAACCAGTGCCGTTTCTTCCGAGGAGGCAAGGGATGCAGTGCCTCCTCACTCCTCAAAAAATTGTATGAGAATATAATCCACACTACAAAAATATAACAACTATCATGAAATATAATGTTGAAAAGTGTATAAATCTTTTTAAAGTGAGTTCACTGAGTTTTAGCAGACCCCATCCGTGGGTTTTGATTATGGGGGGTGGAACTGAGAATGAATGGGGAAAAGTCAAGGGAGAAGAGGTAATGCCTCCATTGGACTAGGATTAGGCTATTACTGTTTTCACACAAGAAATACCACCTCGTTTTCATGAGCGTTCTGCATCCACGAATCAGTCTAATTAAACAAATAATGGTGTTAATGGAAAGACTAATTAAAAAGTACTTGAATAACTTACCCACTTACATAATCACCACTTTTTGTCGCATCGCATTCAAACTTGAAATGACTTGAAAACAAGATCTGTGAACCAGTGAGGACTCTGTCTCCTCCCAGAACACCCCTGTACGCCACTAACTTTAACAAAGAATTGTTTAAAATCTCTATGAGAAAAATATTTCCAGAACCAAGGCTGGTGAATAGCGGATGGGAACTGTTGTAACCAATTACATCCTGCCAACAGAGTTAATATTTGAAGAAACTTATTCTGTCATTTTCTTAAGTTTTCCTTTGGTGGTGGTAGGAACACTTTCACAGAAAAATTCACAATTTTCAATAAATGTCAAAAGCCAACATGACTTGTTGAAACATAAGAATTTCACTCTAAATGACAAAAAAACAGCTATATGTGGTTATATTCTTTGTTGTTATTTGTGGACTTGGCTTTGTAGAGGTGCTTGGTAATACATTTTCCATCTTGTCTGTCCCTCTTGATCTTTCATTGCATTCGAGGTAAACTTTAACATCTTATTTCCTCCAAAATGCAAAAAGCTCCATTCTATTGAAAATGACCTACATTTTTCTCTCGCTTTGCTGTACAATGATGCCACAGAATATTGCCCACTATTCATCTGTGACCAAGTGAATGCGGAAATGGAAAAATCCATTGTGCAGCTTAATAGTTTTAAATTACTTCAGAACCTGATATTCACCTCAATTGCAGACGAATCAAAAACTATCATGTTGTCGCAAGTACTGTATTGTGCAACACACAGGCTGGGCTGTACTTCACCCACTGTGTATCTAACCATGAATAATGCATTCATCAGAACATGGCAAAAACCATTTCAGGATATTTGTTTGCACTTATTGTAGTGGTACAATTGAATAATGTTGCCTTAGTCCAAATATTTACTGAATTTTAACTGCTAATATTAAAAGTATAGATGTATAACTGAACTATATTCATAACAAAATGCTGTCCTGTAACAGTCATGAACACTTTACATCTTTCCAAAGCATCCAAACAGGCAGAGTTTCAGGGAGTTTCAGGAAATTTCCCTTGAAGTTCTGCCATTGACAAAAAATATATGTCAGTGCTTAGCAACGCTCCGCCATTTTACATTTCTTGGATAGTCATACACGTCGTGCACAAAAGTAAATCAATTGCGTATTCGATATCTAAGCTGCTGACACAAATAGAGTCTAATAAAAATCCTATTATGCTTTTTTTGGGGGTGGGGTGGTTGGAATGAAGGAAAACATTTGGGCACATTCTCAAATGGTAAGTATTTCATCAGCTCAATAACAGGAACAGTAAGATATTCCTTATTCTCAGAGGAAAATAAATAATGTTAAATAAGAAACAAGATGAACCATAATATTAAAATGTTCACAAATATATCTTCAGAAGATAAATCTAGGTATCTCCAGAGTTTTTAAAAACAAACTTTTTCATAGAACGTTCCAGAAC
Organism: Paracanthobrama guichenoti; assembly: GCA_018749465.1. NCBI lineage: Eukaryota > Metazoa > Chordata > Actinopteri > Cypriniformes > Gobionidae > Paracanthobrama > Paracanthobrama guichenoti. The sequence continues at coordinate 4,010,758 of CM031955.1, forward strand.
AGCAGAAGAAGCCACAGAGAAATTCAGTGTGTAATAAGTAGGGCTGCATGATATTGGAAAAAACTGACATTGAGATAAAAACTATTTCACTAGATGTCTTAAAGAGCTCTATTTGAAAAGAATGAATCATTCTAGAATGATTGGGGTGATTTTATAGGGGATTGAAGCTGCAGAGAAAATAAATTACAAGCATTGATAAATACAATAGAACAAAGATACAAATGAAATAAACAGTGCTTTATGTTTTTCAGGTACTTCTAACAGTATTCAGGTACAGAAATTGAATAATGAAATGTATATTAACACTGCATCATATTTACTGTATAAATGAAATATAATTAATCTTTGTTAAAGCTATAAAAGTGATTTTCTCTTTGCATTTTGTTGTCTCATTAACATTGATGACAGCGACAGCAGCAGGAATATTAGGCTACTGTCACTTAAAGACAGAATGCACGCATCCAATATAATGATATGCATCAGTTTTCTTTTTCAATTGTGTTCACGTAATGTTCACGTAAGCCATAAGCGACTGTTTACGAGGATACTTAATGAGAAGGGCATTTTGACACTTGTGCGTGTATGTGTCCATTCAAGCACAAATAAACACAGAAGAGAGCGAAACTGTGCTCGTGCTCTGACTGCTCAGTGCGTGCCCACAGGAAACAGCATGCAAGTTCCAAATTGAGTTTTCTTTTGCGCCTTATTGCACTAGAATGTTTTAAAATCTCCTAAAACACATGCAAATGATTAAGTTTCGCTCTATAATGGTTAAACTTTGCAATTAATCCAAGAATCACATGCTTTTCTGGTCTGTATGAATCAACTACAATCCCTATACTTGATGTCGCACATCCAGTGACGTGACTACTGCAGCTGCACACATCGCGATATCGATGCTAAAAAATTATATATCGTCCTTGTAATAAGTAATTCTGAGCCGGTACAGAGCTCTCATGAGACTGATGATTGCATCAAAAGCTTGCCCGACAGGACAGCCTTTCTCAGGTAAGGACATGAAATTCATTTGTTTCTCCTTGATTGAGCATCAGTTGGGAATAAGCATTCATTTGCAGAGCATAAGGAGGGGGGAAATATCGCTTTAAGATTGGGAATGTAATTTTCTTGTTTAATGTACCATGTGCAAAAAATAAGATCTGGCGTGTTCCTCTAGAATTGTAATTAAAGACACGATGGAAGGGTGGAAAATTATCTCCAGCATCAGAATAAGAGAGCTGAATAACTTGGCCTTCTAATATCTTCTCTCGTTCAATTGGGTGACCCTCTCAAGAGTTATTGAGGGATGAAGAAGAATAGAATGACATCAGCAGAATCAAAAGTACGCCACCAAAGATTTGCTAAACACAAAAATATTCAACTAAAATAATCGCCAGGGGACGAAAGCCTGTGGAAAACCAGGACGATGTGAAGACGTATGAGCTGAAGTTGAAGAGTTACCTTGTCTGCATCGACTTTCCCTTTGACAAACTCTGACCTCCAGAACTGCAGGGCCTGTTCCAAAGTAAGACCAATGCCCTTGAGGAAGAGACCGTACTGCATGCGCCCACCGTGCCGGAGGTGGTGGTTTTCTCTCAGTGCCTTGTGGATATGCCTCATACACAGAGGAAAGGACTTGCCCGAGAGCTGGTGGAAGTGAAGAAAAGAAGAGTGGCTATTTAAAATGGCTTGTTTTATAATTTAACCAAATTTGAAGTGCATTCAGCTATCAATCACCTAAAATACAACAAACAGAGATCACAGGTCCACTGTGAACATGAAACGGCCATGACACAATCACAGTCAATCAAGAGAAATTGTGAAAATTGAGAAAATGTACAATTATGTGTCACAAGTGATAAGGACAAAAACTCACATTTACATGAAATAGCTTTATCGCACCTGGTTAAGATGTGGTAAAATACTGATATGAGGATTAAAAAAAGAGGCACTGATTAAAAAGCCTTTGTTTTAATGCAAAGGCCTTAATTACAAGAGATTTCAATGAATTCGTTAATGTTCAAATAAAAGCAAAAAATGAAGGACAAAATTTGCATGTGCTGATGAGCCACTTAATTGGAACAGCAACTGGCCCTGAGATGACATTAACAATACAGAAACACACACACATACACACAGAGAAGATCTTTACACAGACAGCTCTCTTCCTTAGAAACATCTGTGCACATGCACTCCAACCACCAAAGTAGGACATGCTCAATGTCCTAGTAACTTGAGAATTCAGGAAAAGGAAAACTTTAACATGAGCACAAGTCTCAAGTGCCAAATATAAAGCAAGCAGCGATACAGGCTACCCAATAAATCTTATGTAGCACAATTTTGCTAAATATTGCTTTGCATACATATACATAGATAAATATATTTAGAGAAATAATGCAACTTCTGTCAATAACTTAAGTACTTACTGCATCAATCTGCTCCAGAGAAATTTTCCCAATGTTCTTCTGAATGCTATAGTCCTGACCCACATAGGCATGGCTACAAAAAAAAGAATAAGACAACAAATGATGAAAGCCAATCACAGTGGAAATCACAAGGTCAATGTAGAAAACTGACTAACAAGCACATTATTCAAATGGATTCCTGTTTTCTTGTGAAGGAACATAACTCTGGTGAAGGAACACACTGCAACGCAAAGGCATACCTCGAAACAACACAGATTCTGCAAGACGCAGACCTGACACCTGCTTAACAATGCTATAAAATCGATGAATCTACGTTGGAGGAAACTGTGTTGAAAAAATTATATATATATATATATATATATATATATATATATATATATATATATATATATATATATATATATATATATATATATATATATATATATATATATATATATATATATACACACATATACACACACACACACACACACACACACACATATATACACGCATATATACACACACACATATACATATATACATATGAAGAAAAAACCTAGACCTTTGCATTCCCAACAGATTTAAGATCCTCTATTCAGGACCAAAACACACATATTTATTTAGAATGCTGTTGGCTGAGGAATAAAAAACTATAAAGAAATTAATATGGCCAAAGCACAAGTGTGCAAGAATATTGCAAAATATATTTTAGCAAATGGAGAAATGTTTTTTAACTGGAACACCTAGACTATAATAGAGCCCGACCAATTTATCTGTCTGCCGATTTTTTTCACGGCCAGTGTCTCGGAGTGCGTGAATATTCACACAAAATTATGTCAAAATGCCTGTCTTGTCAAGTATCATCGTAAACAGTCAGTTAGGTCTTAAGTGAACGTAACCATGAAATTTGCCATCACCGCCAGCATTTTTTTGCCATTTTCGCAAGTTTCATGGCCCACAGAATATCTTGTTTCAATATCTGAACATGCAATATATCAAAAGAACCCTGTTTTATTCTAGCTTCATGCATTCTTTTTTATCAACATTTTGTGGAAAAAGCTGAGAAAAATTATGTTTTTGTCAAAGACTACATTCAGATGAGAATCAGTACGATGATCAGAACACAGATGGAGTAGATCGAGTTCAGCAACACTACCAAATGGGTCAACATTTCATTCAATAATAAAGCCGTTTTGATTCATATGCTGTTTAATGTTGATAAATCGTGTTATTTTCCAAATGCATCTGCTGTTTCTGCTGCTTCTTTGTCTGTGTTTTGATCAGGAGATTCAGTACTCGTTCAGAAAATGTGTAATGCCCCCTGTCGTATAATAGTGAAAACATGGAAAGCAGGAAAATCTCATCAATGGCAAGGAAGTGTTTTCTCAAAAGAAGAGATAACAAAAACAGAAAAAAAAAAAAAAAAAAAAAAACTCACTGCTCGACTAAACTTTAATAAGGGTTAATCTATAACACTTCTACATTAATAAATAGAGTCTGAAAGAGTACAAAATATATATATAGTACACTGTCACTAAAGTAAAGTATTAAAGTATTTAAAAAAAAAAAGCTTTGATTAGGTAAACAAACAGGTAAAAGCATGTAAAAACAATTCTCTCTTTTTTTAAAGCACAAAACATTCTAAATAAAAACATTGCTACTTTAGTGAAGCTTAGTACTTCCAGATGCGTCATTATAATAACAGAAGTAATATTAACAACAAGCAAAATAAGTGTACAAAGTGTAATGTTTTCATCAGTTTTGCATAAATACAAGCATAAAAGGTTTATGTGTTTAATAGGCTGAAGAGTGAATACATTTCATCTGGCATCTTATTAGAATTATTAATGTTTTTTGGTCTAGATTATGAAATACCTGCTGACAGAAAGCTGTTTTTATCCATGCGTTTACACAGAACTTCTATAACGGAGATAATTGATTTCCATTGCTGTAATTATTTACATATGTATCAATTTTAGCCATTAATTATAGCCATTCAACATTACAGTATATTTGAAAGCTGGCCAGTTCAGATTTTTACCTGCTCTGCTAAAATGAACAAAAAAAGTTACTGTTTTCATTGTTTTTAACCATATAACAGTGCTTTAAGATTTTCAGGTAGGTCTTACAGGTAAATATAGAGAAAATTAATAAATCAAACGCTACACAGTCTTCACTGCATAAATTATACATTGACTATACATTAATCATTATTAAAGCTACAAAAATTAGTCAGTCAAATACAGTGAGTGATTTTCTGTCTTTTGTTCTTTGACACAGCAGCAGGTTTATTAGGCTGCTGTTACTTTAAGATCTGACGCACATGACGTGGATCTGATACACATCCTATTTTCTATTTCCTCACTCCTTAATTCTTAACATTCATTTAACAACTCATTTAAGACCGTGCTTACAAGGATACTCAAAATTTGGAAAGTTTTGAGATTTGAAATTTGAATCTTATCGCTCTTGAATGGTTTAATAGCACATGAGTGAATGATAGAGTGATCATATACCGTAAGCGCAGCCAAAGCATGACAGAAAAAAAACAAACAATGGATGCTGCGTTAATAATTACGTTTAATATTTATAATGTGTTAAACTGAAAAACATGTATTGCAAAATGAATCGATATCAGATAATGGAAAAATTTCGGTAAACCAATTGTCATTCGATCTCCATTTAAAATATATTCAAATATAAAATAAAGTTACTTAAAATTGCAATAATATTTCAGAGTATTACCGTTTTTTTACTGCATTTTGATGGCATAAAGACAGCTTTGGCAAGCAAGAGACTTAAAAAAATCTTACCAACACCACTTTTAAACAGTACTATTTATCTTAATACTGGGGACAAAAATAGTAATTATATTACTTTCATTCATTCTCAGTGATACTCTTTGAAAATGTAAATAGAAAAAAAGTAAATAATTGTGCCACCCAAGTCACAGACTGTTCAGCTGAACCCACTGAAATCCAGTAACAGACATGGTGAAATCATGATAATGGCAAATACTATACAACATTTGACATTTACATGAGAAGCACATACAGAAATGGGACTGATGCAAAGAAACAGATTCCTTTCGGTCCTACCAAACAGTGCCACATCCACTGAGGCTGTGTGTGATGGTATGAATAATTAAGCGATTCCAGGCCCTGCTCTCTTATTCCTCTACATTCCCTTACTGTTCAGCTCCACGCCAGCCCTTCACACCCCCTTATCTGGCCTGCCCAGTGCTGACAAAAAGTAAAAGATTCTACTAGCCAATCCTCCACAGCCACAACCTCTAAAGACACATCCAATTAAATGCTCTCATTCAGAGTCCATCAAAAAGCAAATGAATTGACTGCTGGGAATGCTGCCATTGTTTCCCTTCACTGCGAGCAAGTGGAGGGACACAGTCGTCCGTGCAGGCGACGCGGCCAATGACAGAGTCCCAGCTTTTATCTACACTGGTATCCCCGCTTGGCTGCAGCCAAAATGCAAGCCCAGGTTCACTGGAAAACACTTGGTGCATCATAATGGGACTGTGCCAAGACCATTAATGAAATAGACTGAATGGAAGCGAGCGAGAGATAAAGGAAAGCAGTCGGAGTCACTTTGGGTGCCGGCTGGACTTGAGTGGACCGTTTGATCCGTCCTCAGTAGGCCAAGGAAATTGCAAAACAACAAATAAGGATTACTGTGAGAATGTTTTCAATGAAATCATTTTTCAAAGAAACAAACAAAAAAAAAAGCTCCATGTGGATATGTTTGAATAAAGTTACTGCTTTTCATGTAGCAGGAGTAATAATCACAATGCCATAAAGAATATAGTTTTATGTCAGAAGAGACGAACATTTTCTAACGACATCAATTACCTGAGGTGGCTCAAAAGAGGCTGAAGTCGTTCATCAGACTGTACCGCTGGCAAGGACCGTGCAGTCATCTACAAGAAAAAAATAAAATTCAATTAAAAATAAATTAAGGGTCAGCGGTTAAAGTAATTTTTACAGCAGTGCAGTAAACTCAAAAAGGTCAATAACTGGAGCATGAACTATGAATTTATAATAGTTATATTGAATTTATTATAGTTATAACATGAAATTATAATAGCATAATAAATAATATTCCTAGTGTAATAAAAAGTACCCAATGACCAGAAAGTCTTTTAGATGCCCAAAAGAGACAAAAAAAAAATATTACTCACAAACTGAAAAGTGAAAAGCATTCTTTATTAGTTGAAATTGTCAAAACAAATCAGTTTTTTTTTTTTTTTTCAGTAAATAACGTTTTTAAACATGTCTACCACAAAATCATTAATCAACTTTGCCTCTAAAGTGGCAGGATATCTGTTAACTGAAGCAAAACGAAGACAATGATGAAGAGATAGAGGTCTGAGAATGATCAAGCTATTGAGACTGCAGCGAAACTGCAGTGTAGGCAGCAAACTTTCCAGTCCAGTGACCACTGACACACAACCTTTAAAACTAGATCGTCTACCATCCAACTCCACAACACTATTTCATTAAAACAGATGTATCAAATAACAAACGGCGACATTCATGGATTTAGAGGAATAAAAATGATAAAAGCTCAGTGTAGAGAAAAGTAGTAAGTAAAAACCCTCAAAGAGCACCTTCAAGGGTTTTCAGCACTGTCATGTGGGTCAAACCATCTCAAGCAGGCCAATGGAGGTAGCTTGAACATTTTTTTGTTTGTTTTTTTTTCTTCCCCAGTGATTACCTATATGAACAGGTAATGCAAAAACCAAGAAAAATGAAAAAAAAAAAAAAAAATTGTGGTTAACACAACTGAGGTGCAACTTGAGCAAGGCACCTAACCCCCCAAATAGCCGCATTAAAATGGCTGCCAACAATGCTCCGTGTGTGTCCACGGTTTGCAGTGTGTGTGTGTGTGTGTGTGTGCGTGTGTGTTCACTGTTCACTATTCCTAATATGGCTGCACTAACTTGGAAGGGTAAATGCAGAGGACAAATTCAGAGCATGGGTTGCCATACTAGGCCTCGAATTCTGCAGTTCCATAAATGCCACCTACTTTCAGAGAGTTTATTTACATTTTCACTCAGCATGTCTGCCTTTTTTGTTCATACCAATGCGAAAATTTGTTCATATTTTTTGTTGTTGTAAATATTAAACCACATATGGAACATAAGCTAAAGTGCATTCTAAAAATCTTAATTCAGATAACATGGTAGTCTATGTAGAATTGTTTATGAAGCATTTTGACATTCTATTTATTAACAATATTTAAAGGCTGGAATCTGAGGTTTATCATTTTATAAACCTTTCTTGTCAAAACTTTATATGAACATGTAGTAGGCTAACTTAGATATTAGATAAACATGTTATGTTTTATGTCACCCAACCAATAATTTTTGTTTGTTTAAAATTCAGCCATTGCTGTTAGTTATTATTTTAATGTTTATGCAAACAAAAAGTGCATAGTGCTGCTAATTTTATTTGCTGTTTGTAGATTTTTGACATCATTTCACTAAGTTTTATGTTAGGTGAATGCATCTGTGCTTTTAAATATTTGCAGCATATTTTAACAGTACCGTGATATTAATAATGGTGATCACGTTGGTCAATATAATGTGATATCAAAAATTTCCATACCGTTTCATCTCTAGTGGGGACACTGAAAAAAAGTTGGCAGGGCCAGTTAAAAAAAAATCCCCATCATTAACAGGTGACTTGATATTTGTGTCAAATTCTGGCTTTTGGAATAATATTATGAAACAACCAGGAAAGTACTCAATTATCTTTCTTTCTTTTTTCCTTTTTTTGCCTTTTCTGTGCAATTCTGACACATACAAACTCCATAAGAGAGACTTTGAGGAATCATTTTGTCCTTTTGTATTATCAAGTGAAATACAAACCACATGTCTTTGGAGATAAAAGCTCTGTGCAAACTCTATGTCAGATGGGAAGCAGCTTTCAATTTCATGCTCATTTAATGAGACACTACCAGTAATGTCTCCTCTCTGTCCTCCATGGCCATGAGAAGCCAATACAGCAACACACATCGGCCACGACAGCTCACTAATAGCAGAGAGAATGAGGCACAGTCATTACTCCACAACAGCCATGTTGGTGATCCAGATAATTGGCAGGAAATAGAAGTCAGAAGCAGGAAAGTGGCGTAGAGGGCCGACGTGCTGAGGGTCAGTGTGCAGCGCTGTAGAGAGCCAACAGAGAGATGAGAAACATGGTGGTGGCCCTGAGCCAGATCCTTTTTGTCCATTCCTGAGCATGACAATCACTTTCAGTTGAGCCTGTCAGGTATAGAAGACACTGACAGAACGCTAGATTGGAGCCTGATGTGATTTTCACAAGGTCGTACCCATCACTTCACTACTGCAATGCAAAGCAATGCCATGTGCAAAGAAAGGCAAGCATATAAAACTTTTACTTAGTTACTAGGTTGTATACCGGTTCATACCGAATACCAGTTTTTATTTTTGTTGATATACATTTTTATTTTACTGCAATACACTGCAGTATGTTGCATAAACACAGTTTCGAAACGCGGCACAGCGCGACTGTTTGAGGGGGTCCTTTTTCACTGTTGCACTGTAGTGAGGGCACAGCTGAGATCGCATTACAGCGGAGATTTCAAACAACATGGCATGCGCAAGAGAGCGGTTTCTGTGCGGAGCGCCGTGATGAGTTTAACAGCGCTCAACACATGGATCATATAGATCAGATACTCTAGCGCTCTAAACATAAACCAGCACAGTGTATGCGTACATGCTTAAATCACATCATCATCAAATGAAATATATGTGCAAATAAGGACACTGATACAGCCGTACATCTGATCATGACCGCGATGACACAATGGATTATTCTATAGTGATATAGACTGACAAAATACAGTAACTATGCCTTTATTCTTTCTACGTTAAACTGACGTGTCATTTGTTCAGAGACTGTAGTGTTCTTAAAATGTACTGAAACTATCCTTAGACTTTTTAAATGTTCTTCCGTGTTTCTCCCTCGTTTTGGCAGTTTATTGTTATATTGGTTTAGATTTTTTAAATGCTTAAGGTGCCCTCAACAAGGTGCCAGTTTTTCTCTCTCCGTGGTCATATTTTAATATTCATGCATCTGTAATGAGTGTTGCAGGTCTTTGTTTTATTGGTTGTCTCCCCACAGCATCATTTTGTGGGGCTTTGCAAACCTGTATTAATTCTAGTGTGGAATTTTTCTACAACATTCTCTCATCATGACAGTAAAATAGAGCATTCTAAGTAAATCTACTGCAGTATTTCCTCTCTCAATCAGTAGAAAACGCAGTTAACAGGTTCATGCATGGGGAAAAAATATGTTATATACCGCAAAACCGGTATAATTGTGAAAAATACTGTGATATACATTTTTTGGTCATACCGCCTAGCTCTACTATCAAGATTATGAAACTAAAATTGTAATACCACAGCAAAAACAAATATGTTAATGAACTAATTCCTGTATATAAAGTGAAATATCTACATAAATATTAACAAATGAAAGTAACACTGGCACGTGATTTGTTACAGTAATTATTTAAGTAAACAGCCAGTAATAAAATAAAATTAATTAACAGGTATGTTAGCAAGTCTTTAAGCAGGCTGTTCGGTTGTATTCACAATGCAAGGTTTGAACAGATATGATATTTTGACAAACGTTTTAGTCCCACCAGTTTACATTCACATTGAACGGTTTACATAAATAGCTCAAAGGCACCTCTGACTAGTCGCACACTCGGCTGCATTAGAGAGACCACACACGAGGTTGAAAGCTGCCTGTCAGCCAATAATATATATGACCAATAGTAGGGCTGCTCAATTATGGCACGATTACTTTAATACTGAGATCATGATTATTTAACACGATTACTCATCCACTTTATTAAACTTGTACATGTAAAAAAACATTTTAAGTTGTCTTTTTGACAGTGGACTTCCTTGAACTTAAAGGGATAGTTCATCCAAAAATGAAAATTACCCCATGATGATTCACTCACCCTCAAGCCATCCTAGGTGTACATGGCATTCTTCTTTCAGACGAATACAATCAGAGTTATATAAAAAAATATCCTGGTTCTTCCAAGCTTTATAAGGGCAGCCCAAAATTTGAAGCTCAAAAAAAAGTGAATCCATCCATTATAAAAGTAATCCACACGGCTCCGGGGTTAATAAAGCTTCCGGTGGACTGTAAAGCATAACTTATGTGACAATGACGTTGGAAGTAGTGTACGCATTTTGAACTGCGAGAGGCGTTACAGTTTCTTCGGAAGTTGAATACAGAAGGGCGGTCTAGGAAGTTAGATATTGTACTTTATAAATCCCCGCCTTTATTAATCCCCTGGAGCCGTATGGATTACTTTTATAATGGATGGATGCACTTATTTTGGACTTCGAATTTTGGGCTGCCATTCACTACCATTATAAAAGCGTGGATTAGACAGGACATTTTTATATATAACTCTGATTGTGTTCATCTGAAAAGAAGAATGTCAAGAAAAAATTATGGAATGATTTTCATTTTTGGTTGAACTATCCCTTAAAGGTAATATAATCCAACAAAACAAATTGGTTAAAATCCAATTGGTTATATATTTTGTTAACTTTACTATTAGCTTGGCACTGAATTGTATCAATACTTTTGACATCCCTAGTAGCCTTATAAAGAAATTCTGATAATTTAGTAAACAACAGTTTTCTCACACAGAATGCGCTATTTGATACGCAGAATGTGTAAATGAATAAATATGAAATTTTTAATGGAATCTTTTTAGGGAAAAAAAAAAACAATAACAGATATGCAAAACAATTCCATATATACAATAACATGAATAATGAGGCCATAATGAACGGAGATGACTAACGTGGTTTATGAATATTTTTGGTACTAAAAGGAAACAGACTAAGCATATGCTTACCATCTTTCTGTCTGGATTAAACACATCATTTGTTATGGTGTTGCTATACTGGATAAAGATATTATTCTATGAAAAAAAAAAAAAAAAAAAAAAAAAAAAAAAAAAGTGCAGACATTCCTCCACAGAGAGATAATTGCAACATTTCCATCTTCTTTGAAGGAAATTCTTAACCATTACAAGGAAATTAGGACACCATCTCAAAGAATAAAATTCATATCAGACCCCTTAAAACAAGAACCTAATTTGTTCATTTTCTGTTACTTGACTAGCAAATCAGAAACACAATGTGTACAAATTAAACACTTTGTGAGGAGTATGGCGAGACTTCCTTTTTAACTGATTATCATGTTGGTTGCTTAAGACACATTACTAGGAAACAGATGTCGCAATAAAATATGCTTGCTGAGACAAATAAGGGACAACTGGAAAGACAACTCCCCCATCAGGTCAAAGTAAGTAATGCAAGGACATCCTTATAACAAACTCCAGCTGAGCAAATACAGTACAGTGTGTCCATTCATACAGAAACAGAGCATATCTGTTAACTTTCTATCTCCATACAACATTGCCATCTGAATTTGAGAAGCTTTTTTTCCCTCAGAATTTATCCTTGCGAGAAAAGAAGTCAGAATTGTGCAATAAAAAGTCAATTGTGTTACTGCGTGGCTCCGTACTGAAGTGACACCAGCTCAAGTTCATTCATCTATTCAAAAAATTATGTGGGGGCTTAGCCATCACAGGAATAAATTCTATTTTAATATAGTCAAATAGAACAGTTATTTTAAATTGTAATTTCACAATTTTTACAATTGTACTGTTTTTACGGCATTTTGATCAAATGTAGTTTTACTGGGCATAACAGGCTTCTTTCAAAAAACATTACAAATAAAACCTAACCGCAACAACAGTGTATAACTTTATTTCATAAACAATTAATATTAGGTTTTATATATTAACTAATTTTACTAATTAACTAATTAATATTAACTGATTAGTTTTCGATAAACTAATATCGAAATAGGTAACTCAAACTGCATTAAGCATCTCGACTTTGAATCTCAAATAAGTATTATGTTAAATCAAAATTGGCATCAAACACAAAAACAAATCAACCTTCACCAATTAAAAAAAAAAGGAAAAAGGTAATCTAAAAAAGCCTCCTCTCTGAACATGTCATACTGACACTAGAGCTGGCAAAGGAAAATGTGAAATCGTCCAGACAGGAAAAGCTAATGAGTGGACTTGTCCAGATGGTGATTCAACTGTGATGAAACATACAAGACATAATTGAGAGGCATGCTTTTCAGAGACTTTATCTCCTGGATAGCCCTTGTGCACACTGCTAGAGGCTACGCAAAATGGCGAGAAGACGCCGCGGCTAATTGGCATCATTGAGGTCCTACGGAGGTTTGTTGGACTCTCTGAGGAGTGCCTAGGCACTGGTTTTTGCTTGTTAGCAAAAGCCCCAACAGCTTAGTCTATCTCTATGCGCAAGGAGTCTGGTGATCTTTAGTGGAGGGAAGGTACAGTCACTGCACTGCATTATGAGCGCAAGAGGCCAATTTAACAAGATTAGCAGCATGTACAGCGCATACTGATACTGTATACTGAGGTTTTGTCGATGTAAAGACCACTGATGAGATAGTCACAGGCTTAAACATACTGAGTAAATGTGTACAAATGAAATGGGGGAGAGATTTGTGTATCACATATATGAAATATGTCATCCCAAATGCTCCCCTCTAAACCAAAGCAGAAGTTAGTATGACTACAAACTCTAAATGCAAGTTATGTGTGTGACACACAGCAGTGGCCAAAAGTGATGTCAAGAGGAGACATTTTATCATGACTTCATTATATTTTCATCCCTGTAATATATTCTTTCCCTGTTGTTTTGGAAGTAAATACATTTTATCACTGATGATAAGTGATGCATTTCAAAATGTTGGAACTCAAAATTAAAGCTGTTGGAGGACATAGATATTCTTTAAAGGGATAGTTCACGTAAAAATGAAAATTTGATGTTTATCTGCTTACCCCCAGGGCATCCGAGATACAGGTGACTGTTTCTTCAGTAAAACAAAAGAAGATTTTTAACTCCAACCGTTGCAGTCTGTCAGTCGTATAATTCATGTCAATGGTAACAAAATGTATGAGAGTAAAAAAAAAACATGCACAGACAAAGCGCCGGAAGTGATCTCTCACGCATATCTCTACGCCAGATCGTGGTGTTTTAGAGGCAAAAAATTATATGAATACCATTCGGTTTCGTGTCGCACAAACCGATCGTTTCGTGTCGTCATGAGCCGCAGTGTTTAATATAGATTTGTCTGTGCATGTTTTTTTTACTCTCATTGATTTTGCTACCATTGACATGAATTATACGACTGACAGACTGCAATGGTTGGAGTTAAAAATTTTCATTTGTGTTCTACTGAAGAAACAAAGTCACCTATATCTTGGATGCCCTGGGGGTAAGCAGATAAACATCAAATTTTCATTTTTGGGAGAACTATCCCTTTAATTCTTTCTGACAAACAGGAAAAGAGAATGTGAATTACAGAATGTACAGAGTAAGGGGGTAGAATCCAGAGCTCAGTACTCACTACACGAGTGCTTTTAAATAAGCTACTATTTTAGTCTTACTCAAGTAGTTTTTTGGACATAGATTTTTCCCACACTAAATTTTTAGAAAGTAAAATGATACTTTTACTTTAGTATATTTTTCAGTACTCTTTCCACTTCTGCTGATACTGTACACATGCGTTGTCGCAACTGTTTAAGTTCAGTTAAGTCTGCTAGGATACTCACCAAGACGGGCATGTTTTGGACATTTTTGTGGGGATTTGTCCGTTCAAGCACAAGACATGAAAGAGAATGCCATTTAGTATTCGCACACGGTCTGAGCCGCGTGGCTTTTCATGTCCAAACTGAAAATGACATAACCAATTTCACATTCTTTCTGGGAAAAGAAAGCATCACTACCACTTCTCAAAGTGGACAGCAGTGTTTTAACATTACATAAAAAGTAATGACACAAATTTGCCAATGTAATTTTAACATCAATGCAACAAAACAAATGTAATGCCAATAACTATTTGCGCAACTTAATATAACTATATATAAATATATTCATCAACCTAAAACTTAACATCAAGAACATCCAAGTAACCTAAAAGACCTAAAACTAGGGGTGTGGTTTATATTGTTATTACTTATAGAATTCGTAGTATTATCATCTTATCAGTATTATTGTTAGCTTTTTTTTTTTTATTACAGAAACACTGAAATGACCAACAATGTCCTAAGCACCACCACCAGTCCTAAATTCGGTTAAAATGACAAATATGCATTCATACTTTTTCATTTGATTACCAAGTTTTAGTTCAAATTACTTAAATTCTATCATTAAATTATTACTTGCAATTTTTTTTGTAATCTGATGACAAAGTTTGGATTATTACTTTTGCTGTTTGCATTATTTTGCCACTGTTTGCGCCATGAGAATATGAATAAAGAATCGGTGTTTATCTTACAAACTTGTCATTGATTTGAATTATTGTTTGTATTTTGTGATGTTTTTCATCACAGTATCACTATTTAAACATTACCTGCACTTTTACAGAAGCAAAGTATATCTTCAATTTTTTAAAAGGCTGGTGTTTGTATTTTTACTGTTTTTTTATTTTTATTATTTTTTGTTGTTGTAGTAATTTGTTTATTATAGGAGACTAGTTGATAATGGGTACGTTTTACTTTAGATCATTGCTTGTTTTTCTGAGGCTCTCAAGAATGCGTGCAGATCTCACTTGTAGCCAAAAACATGGGGATTGGTACTAAATTTATATCGTCAATGATATCGCTATCACAATAAACACCAGAAAATATTGTGATATATTATTAAGTCCATATCGCCCATCCCTACCTTGGACCACTTTTGATAGATACTGACCACTGCAGACCGGGTACACCCCAAAAGAGCTGCAGTTTTGGAGATAATCTGACCCAGTCATCTTTGAGGACAAAATGTTCACTTGCTGCCTAATATATCCCACCCATTAACAGGTGCCATCATTCCCATCACCTGTCATAATGTTATGCCTGATCAGTGTATTGCATTTTGTTTTTGTAGTTGTATATACATAAAAAAATAAATAAAAAGAAATAGTGCTGGGAAAAAATGAAATCACATCCAAAATAAAAGTTTGTGTTTACATAATACATGTGTGTGTACTGTGTATCATTATTATGTATATATAAATACACACACACACGTATATATTTAAGAAATATATATAATATTTTTATAAAAATATAATTTAATTTATCACATACATATATATACATACATACATACATACATATATATACACACAAATATTTCTTAATACACAGTACACACACATATATGTAAACACAAACTTTTATTTTGGATGCGATTAATCACGATTAATTTTTCCCCAGCACTAAAATATAAATATAAAAAGACATACATATATACACACACAACTTTGATTTTGTACTCTTATTAAGCTTTGGGTTTAAAGGGGAGCAATTGGACGACTGCCATTTCATACAATTTTATAAGCAGCTTACAAAAATACATTACTGAGAGTAGAAACTCAGAGCAAACCTTATGAAAGAATCACATGGTTCAGCACATGAGAGAATGGCTTAATTTGAGTCCTAAATGTCTTTATGTGGCACAGCTGAAAGAGTCAAAGACCTTGGAGAAGACAAACCTCTCAAAACCCATAAACCCACAACAACAATAACATTTATGTGAACGTGCAGGCTACTCTGTGCAACCTGCAAGCTGCTTAAATCCTGAACAACCATGCTATGAGCTTTAAATGTTTGGATTCGATGATAACATATTGAGCGGACCTTTCCTCGTGTTCCTGAAGATGGATCCATGTAAAGCCGTAAATCAGAAAGCCCACTGTTACTTTCATAAATCCTCAGATAGGACATATTGAGTGTTGGATTAGCATAGTCTGGAGCGAGGCTACAAAAGTCCTCTCCCCTTTGTTGGTGGAGACATCATCATCTTGATAAGCAATCAGCAATACCAAAACTGACAAGATTAACTGGAACCACTGAGCAGAATCTGCCCAACAAAGATACAGAGATGCAGGATGCATGTCTAACACGAGACAGATAGCATGCAGCTTATAAGAAGATTTAAAAACCAAACAAAAAACAAAACAATTTAAGCATTGTTAGACAAAAAAAATAATTTCATTCCCACAAAAAAAGCATTCCCACAATTGTATCTTTTATTTGCCTAAATCTTTTCTAAATAATTAATTAAAAACAAATATTTGTTTTTCCCCAGGAATATCAGACAGCAGATTAATCACCATTACATTTGATTAAGTCATATACACAACATATATAGTAAAGGTGTGAACCTACACTTTTCTCATGGTTTGGTTCGTTTACAATTATCACGCCATCGATTCAGTTCAGTTCAATATCACGATGCATCAATGCATTGACGAAGCACTGCATCCTCATGTATACAATTTTGTCAGTCAGTTATATGAACTGAACCTTTAATTTTACCTGCTCAAGGAAAACACACTTCTTGAATGTATCAAACAGCAAACAAAACTCAAGTCTGGGCACAGAAGACAACAGGAGCATTTAGAATAAATACACAGAAGTAAATACTAAAACCCACTTCAGGAGGTGGTCTGGACCACATTACAGTCAAAACTAAGGTCTAAATGCAACATATGTAAATTTTCCTCCTCACGACGACGCTAAAAAGATTAACGTGTGAGCGTGTTATAGCCCAATAAGACAGTACTGAAGCATGCATCACCGCAGACGAGCAGCTGAGTACCTCTTCATCAAGCCAACGCACAAACTACCGAAAGTCGGAGATGCTCGACACACAATCATATTAATTTAAAAGTATAACAAACTGAATGATCTTACCAGTGCTGTTGCCACGCTCTCTCCTATTGCGGTCTTTGATTTTGAAATTAGCTGATTAAATGCAGCTCCTATCTGTTGTTTTCGGTGACGTGAACTATTAAATCTGCATATAGTGCGGGAATTGAAGATCTGATTTATATCCTTTTTGCGGCGATACATTTACGTGCCCAAGTGTAAATGAATCCTTTTGATAAATCAGATAGCTTTGATTTACACAGCATTTGTTCTCCAGGTCGTGCTTACCAGATTGTTCATAAGAGTCGAAATGTGCCCAGATGTCGGCTTTTAAAGTAGTTGGAGTAGTCTTGCTTCCCTCTGCCATTGTATGCTACCGCGACAAAGCACAAATGCGACAAATGACGTGAGAAAAGAATCAGAACATTATAATCGGTTATGGTCTATTACTGAACCGATAGTGAATCGTCCTCGTCTGCATTGCGATGCATCATAGAAACGATTAATTTCAACACCACTAATATATAGTATTTCTACTTAAATGTAATTTGTATTGAAATATAATGCTGTAGCTGTCTAGTACTTTAAAAATTCAGAATTTGTTTTAGTTTCTGCTCTCTTCAGGTACAGTCTCATTCACCATTATCTAGTGAATTTTCACGATTCATTTCAATGGGAATCAATCAATCAGGAATTTTCACATGAAGCTGAAAAATTTCCCAATGGGTTCAACTTCTTTCTGTGTGGTTTGAAAGCGACTACTTTGAGAGCTGTGCTATATATATATATATATATATATATATATATATATATATATATATATATATATATATATATATATATATATATATATATATATATATAGACAGAAAAGGACCTTTTTGCCCACTTAATTTCGCTAGTGTAAATCGCACCTTTATGCTGTGACTATAAATTTGAATAATGACAAATAATGGTTGAATCTTTGTTGAGTCTATCGTTTTCAAACAGTGATCAATATAATTACATTTTTTAAACAAAATATAGTGCAACTGGTACAACAATACTAAATGTAATATGATTTGTTTAGCTAAGAATGTTATTAGACATTTTTGCTGTATAGCATTCAACCTCAAACCATTTTGAATATAACAGAATTGGCACAAAACAAATGTTTTAAAAGTGAATGTTTCTTTCAAAATTAGTAATAAGGCCAATTTTTTTCCCAAATGGGAGAACAAATTAACATAACATTGGCCTAAAAAACAACAACATGATCATGATAGATTTTTTAGCAAATATTACAAATGTATAACAGGGTTGCTGCACATTTTTTAAAATTACATTTAAAGTCCTTGTAAAGGCAATTCTGAGATTTGTTTCTAAACACATAAATGTTAGAAATGTATTGCTGTTACAAAAACTGAGAACTGAACTGTCCGTGTTCAGGATTTTTTGGGCCGGGCTGAAACAGATGCACTGGAGCCACTGTGCATATGGTCCCTCCCCTAACACCATCATAATGTTGATGACATGCTGGAGCCACTGAGCCTGGCCCCTTCCCTAACACTGCCGACATCTGGTGCCGTTGTGAGCGTTGTCTTGTGTGCTTACGGTCAGCAGCTTTCTCGCGTGTGAGTGTGGTTTCAGCGCTGACAGGGGACACGCCCCCAGTGTTTGAGAGCAGAGAATGCTGCTTATTTTTCAAGATTTTGATAAGATATTTTATTTACTTGGTGAATTTTTTTTATGATTCAAATTTGGCTGGGTGGTTAACACATTTGTCTGTGATGTGACAAACTCAGAACACATTTTCCATTTTGACTTTACAGGGACTAAGACTTTTTAAGACCTTTTTAAAGTGGTCATGTACTGCTCGTTTTAAATGTTATAATGTTCTCTGAGGTCAACTTACAATGCCATCAAGAATTAAAAAAAAAAAAAAAAAGACAACTAATTTAGAAGTAATAAGCCATTTTCTACCCTGTTTTTGTTACCCTCTCTTTCAAGCACTCATTTTGATGGGCTTGCCACATGAAAAACTAACCTTAAGTCAACCTTAAGCCATAAGTAAACACCCACTGCTATGCTTGAATAAGTTTTGCAAATTAAAATAATTTCAAATATCCCCACCATAACACATGTGGAAATCGCACATGCAATGTTGTAAATTTTAACCAGCTGATGGAAAAGTATTATAAAAATGCATTCTAAAAATTGAAATAATTCATAATTCATCTTCATTCCCATAGTAAACTATTTAAATGTCTTGCGGCATAAAACGCTTGGCTTCATTTCAGTCATTAGTTGTTACCAGTCATCTCTGAAACGGTTATCTTCAAGCTATTGGGAGTTCAATTTGCACGCTCTCATTTTGCTTGAATTCGCCCACTCTCCAGACTCACCCTCCCCAACTCACCTCTGTTGAAGCATGCACTGTGACATACTACATAAAACAAGACATTTAACGGTCAAGTTGCAAACTAGCTAGGCTACCAAAGACTTGGTTATACACAGCCTAAAGCATATATTTTTCAATCAAATTTAAGATCTAGTCTTAAAATCTTAATGCTAGTCTTAATGCCTAGCTGAAAAAAATACCAATATTTAAACTTTTCTTGCTTGGGCATTCATAACAGAGCAGTGCGTAGCAAAGCGAGTGTTTTCAATGAATTCCTATGAAAGTTAAGCTTCCATAGGCGTGAACTGGAAATGCACCAGACTGGACACGCACCGTGAATAACAGTGCGGCCATGAATGAATGTCCATGCAGCCGTGCTCATTTTAGTTTCGGTTCAGAATTTGCTCCAATTCGGGGGGCGGGTTACTTGAATTCTGGGTTCATTGGCCTATTATTCTTAATGGAAAACACAACAACAAAACGGTACAATGACAAACTCCCTTAAATAGGCGTTTACATTTAGTTTTGAAACCAAATCTTCCACAATCATCTTGTCATTCAGCTCCTCACTCTCGTGATGAATGAAATCTGACTCCTGCTGCTGGTCTGTGCTGTGACTCTCATTCAGCTCGCACTGTTTTGAGCAGACACTTTCAGTTTTTAATTGTAGTGTCTGTTCTCCAACTGAACTAAACTACGGTGGGGTGCCAAGGTGGGCAAGTGATGTAACCAGAAGGCGTGGCTTGGGAGTGGCCTCATAGGGCAGCGAAGCAAGTGCATTCTGGGAGTTGGCTTTCATCCACATGAGCCAAAAATAGATTTTCTGGCTTTTCTCAGTTTATAAATGATCCAATTTAAATACACATTCATCTTTCCAGCGGTGAAGTATCCCTTTAAGACTTTTTAAATGTCCCGCAGGAACCCTGTATAACCAAACATGTTTTTCCAGCATTACATTAGATGCAGCAAAGTTGCAACAACAAGCCAACAGCTTGCTACTGTGTGCTTGCTTCAGCTCTCAAAATAGTAATACTTGAAATACAGCTTAATACATGGTCTGGAGAGCTCACTCATACCTGTCGAGCTCTAACAGCATTTGGATGGGAATTTTGCTTCAAGGTCTGACAGGTGAGCTGAGAATTTTGCCCTCTGCTTCCCCATCCTAATAAAAAAAGTCTAAGGAAATAAAATACCACAATACCATAGGAAGCTCACAATGGCTGCAAAGATGGACCATTAAAGGCTTTTTTTTTTTAAGAATTACTTTACAATGAGTTCATTAAATGAGTTAGCTTAAATGAGCTTGGAAACTTTTAACCCAAAAGGCAAGCTCCAAAATTACAAGCTGTATATCTTCCTTGAGACAGAGGCAGATTTAATTCAGTGGTAACCTTGGTGACCAGCATCACACTTGCTGTGTAAGCACAATAATCTCAAGCACTTTCTACAGAATACCTGTGCTGACTTCAAGAGCCTTTCACAAGCTGATTGATTGAAAACACCGGCTTCTCTTGTTAGCGTTACAGCAAAATGTCATCCGATGCAAATTCACCGGAGCTCAGGGACAGTGGCAGAGTTGCAGAGTTGGCGTTAAAACTTGGCAGACCGCACAGCCGGCTGACTGCTGTGAATTGATGCATGGTGCAGGATCATTTACTTTCCTTTGGTCTGCATAGATCACTGACTGACTTTCCAAAAAGGATCCAGAGAATTTTAACACAAGATACTTTGTCGACACTTCAAGGTTTTCAAAACTTTCACATTTTATGAGGAGACCAGCACTGCCATCTGAACACTCAGATCAGAGATATTTCTCTTCTATGGAAGCATGATAAAACCTATGAAATTGTCAAAGACTGCTGACATGATGCACAGATGCCATTGTTATAAAAGGCAAGATCTCCAGTATCGTAAATATAAAGGCATATGTATGTATAAAGGGGCTAGGGCTGTCAAAATTAATGCCTTGATTTTGCAATGGATTTTTTTAGTTTAATGCATAAAATATTTAAAAGGATATGATTGCGCTATTGAAGGCAAGAGCCTGAAATCTGAGACAAATCGGTGCTCGCTCATGTGAGTGATGATTGCTGTGTGAATTTTCAAAATATGTGATCTGAGAGAAACGTAGATGCCTGAGAGATTTTTAGGTTAAATAATACCAGTCTGCATTAAAAACATTTTGACTAGAAATGACATTGGCGACCGCAGGCAGTAGTGTAGTGTGAAAAGGATATTATGAATTATGTGAATTATGATATGAATTATGGTAACAGTAGTAATACCGTTAAAACCTTAATACCCATCCCTAATTGCAAGCATGATTTTACAAAGACAACAGGTTATTTACAAAATTAAAATTGACGTATATAAACATATATAGCCACTGCACTAAAGCCAAAAGAAATTATTTATGTATTATCTGGAAAATATTACTTGTTTAATTAAGTTGACAGTGTATCTTTTTCGGTAACACTATTTTAAGTACATATGCATTCAGTATAGTAATAACAGTAAATTATGCATAATTCCAAGCAATATACAGGCACAAGAGAAGCATCACGATACCCTTTGCTTTGCTTATTTTTAATAACAAAAGATAAAATAAAAATAACTATATTGTGATAGACCTGTAAAATTACGTAAAATTTTTTGGGAAATTGCTCAAAACCTGAAATAAGATTTTGGTAATGTCAACCCCTATCCTAACCTGTTCAAAATTGTGAAAGCTTAGCGAATCATGTGATTGATAATGTGATTGTTGCAAACATCTCTGTAAGGAAACATTCATGTAAAATTATACATTATAAATTATTACATTATAAAGTGGGAGGGAATGATCAAAAAGCAGAGAAAAGTAAGTTATTTTTTTATATGAATTTGTAAAACAATGAAATATCAGAACTTAAAATTTTATATCGATTTAGTATTGGTATCGGGTAGGGATGTCCTGGGCTGATCGCAAGGATTGGTATCAGGCCGATTAAGCATTATTTAAAAAAAATTGTAGCACTGAAATAATATAATTTCAACTATATTACCGATCTGCCCGCATTGACACTATATGATAATTGAAATTAGCTGGATACAGACACAGCTACCATACGTAGACTTAAGCTATTCTGCCACAATGGTCACTGTACCCTGCACTGCACCAAAACCATGACCCCTTTCAATATAATATCACATATTACATTCATGTTGAACCCAGACTCAACTCACTCACTCTTCTCAATCAGTCCCCTGAAAGATATGGGCTGTGTCTGCATTTTGTACTCTAGAGTTTGTACTTAGGTGAGTTAGTGCGTTTATCTAACATCATCATAATCTTCTGTCCTTAAACATATTCAGTGTGATATGAAAAGCAAACATATTCAGTGTGATATGAAAAGCAAACAGTGATCCAATTCCAGCCTCCTTACACTGTGCAGTTCAGTGGCCTTGACTCAATGTGCGACCAGAGCAATGATGTACTTGAGGGATGAACAGACTGAGAGCAAACTCAAAGGTCATGTCTCACTGGAGGTCAATTTTACATTTCCCATGATGCCATTATCTGACACGTTCACTTATGGAAAAACAGACAGGCTGAAGTCTGTCTAGGAAGTTAGAACAGTATAAACTAAACCAATTTAGTGCATTCAATTGCCATATTATATTCAAAATGCAAATACAAATTAATATTTTATATATATATATAAAAGGTAAAAAAAAAAAAAAAAGGTAAATAGTACAACCTAAAACTAAAACCTATAAATCAAGATAATAGTAATTTAAATAATAATAATAATAATAATAATAATAATGCCTAAACATTGCATTTATGTTGTGCAACTTAACTTTCAAGTTTCAGCTTCAGCTCAGGCATGACATAAGCCTTTACTGTCTTCTTGGAAGGCTTTCTGGCTTTTGTAAGAAGCAAAAAATATTGGACAGGAAGGTAATTTGGAACAAGAACAAGAGTAGAGATGGGCACACTAGAGATGCACGGATCAGCTCTAACATCACTGAATCCGCTGTTAAAAACAAACCATCCACCCACACATGATTTTCTCTGACTTAGATATCCACACCCGATCAACACATTACAATCGTTGAAATTCTCAGTGTTAAGCGCGATGCTACCATAACATATTAGCTACACTGAAGTAGGGCTGCAACTAACGATTATTTTGATAATCGATTAGTTGGCCTTTTTTCCCTTTTCTTTTTTCGATTAATCAATTATTGGCAAAGCACACTATTCTACATCCTGCCCAATGCTATCCCTCAAACAAACGTGTCAGCTGAGTGCTATGAACGCATAGTGAATATATCTATCTTGAATGTTGGCAAGACCAAAGAAATGATTGTGGACTTCAGGAAGAGACAGCAACGGACATACTCCCCCCCTCATGATCAGCGGGTCACCAGTAGAGAGAGTGAGCAGCTTCAAGTACCTGGGAGTAAACATCTCCGAGGACCTGACCTGGACTGCTCACATTCAGACACAGGTGAAAAAAGCCAGGCAAAGACTGTACCACCTGCGCCAGCTGAGGAAATTCAGGGTTTCACCAGCTATCCTGAAAACGTTCTATTTAGGGGCGATAGAAAGTGTATTAACTCATACACTGCATCACAGCGTGGTATGGGAACAGCACCAGTCATGACCGCAAAGCCCTGCAAAGAGTCGTGCGCTTATCCGAGCGTATCTCAGGGTCAGCTCTCCCGTCTCTGCAGGACGTCTACACCAAACGCTGCAAAGGTAGAGCTACTAAGATCATCAAGGACTCTAATCACCCTGCAAACCCTCATTTCACGCTGCTGCCATCTGGTAAGCGCTTCCGAAGCCTGATGGCCAAAACTGAGAGACTCAGGAGGAGCTTCTTCCCCCAGGCCATCAGACTCCTGAACTTAACATCACGTGACTTCACTTCAGGATAAACATCGATACACTGTCATTGCACTGCACTTTCTGTTCTCGTTGTTACTGTGTAACAACCTGTTATAAACCTGTTTGCACATTATACTCTTATACATTTGTTAACCACATATTTATAAGTCTACAGTTTACTCACTGCACAGTCTACTTCAATTATTTTATTCCACTTTATCCTTTTTTTTTTTTACTTGATTATTTATAATTTTTTTCTCTTGACTTGATTATAATTCTATAGATAGATAGATAGATAGATAGATAGATAGAGATAGATAGATAGATAGATAGATAGATAGATAGATAGATAGATAGATAGATAGATAGATAGATAGATAGATAGATAGATAGATAGATAGATAGATAGATAGATAGATAGATAGATAGATAGATAGATAGATAGATAGATAGATAGATAGATAGATAGATAGATAGATAGATAGATAGATAGATAGATAGATAGATAGTATAGATAGATTTTTTTAATCCTATTTCTATATAATTTCTTCCTTGTGTTTTTAACTGTGAATTTGCACTGTCCATGGAGCGGACCTGTTTACATTTCACTGCCGGTTGTATATTCTGTATATAACTGTGTATGTGACAAATAAAACTCTTGAATCTTGAATCTACCTTTACATAAATTAGCCATGGTTTTACAATGAACAAAACAAACAATAATAATAAATAAATAAATAACCGGAATTAACCAATTAAGAATTAACCAGTTTTGCTTCAAATCCATAGTTTAACTTTGTGTGGTTATACAAATGGTAATCAATACGGCAAAAGCATGGTTTTATTATAATAAAAACATGGTTTTACGATCTAATAGAACCATGGTTAATTTCCGTAAGTGTATATCTGTGCTATAGCCTACATTATGTGCAAAAAAAGCTACTAAGCAAAAGGAGTTAAAAACAAAAACAAAGAAATTCAGTGTTACCAGATAAGATGAATCTGCAGGAACACACACACACACTCTCTCTCGCTCTCTCTCGACTAGTAACGTTACCTGTTTCTGTCATGTCTTTCCTGTAGAAACGTCTTACATTTATATTCAATCACACGCTGTTGTCCCTTTACAGTTACTACTCTCATAAAGTACTTGAATTACATGTTGACTTTTAAACCTAAATTTAGCCTCCAACAGCAGATCTTTCAGCTAAATTAATGTTTTTGCGCTAAATATTAATTATGTCCCTCTCGACGGAGTTCTGTTTGTTTTTGACGCGCATGCGCACGCCCACCGCTCATTCAGTGAAGTTTGAAGTTTACACAGACTGTCAGGAAGCGCTTTAATGCAAAAATGGAAATACTCGTGTGAATTAGTAGAATTTACAGATGAGGATATAACTACTGTTCTCTATATAGATCAGTGGACATAACCTGTAAACTGAACGTTTTGCTCTGAGGACGTACACACATTTGTGAAAGCACATGACAGGGTGTGTTAAATGCTAATGCATTCGCTTGAAGCTTAAAATAAACAGTTCTCATGATTTGGACGCTTGGATCATGTACCTTTCCTGCATTAGCTCACTCTGTTTCCACTCCAAACTTACAGGATATTCTTATATCACAATGAACTTTTATATATCAAAGGCTGAATAAAAAAAAGTTGATTTCTCAATTCATGACCCCTTTAACATGCAAGCAGCCTATGACTAAAAATAACTAGAAATGTATATTACATTATTATTATTATAAAATATCTGTGATATCAATTTCTTAATTTTTGTCAGGAGGTATGAAAAGTCAAGAACGAGTCTATGTCTTTAATATGAAATACGAGCCTCTTATGCATCCACTGTGGAGGAAAAACTCCTGTACACTGGAGAAAAACATATGGATTGTCATATACATTTATTTTTCCTATTTTTACCCAAAATAGGATGGAGTGAGCACTGCTGGGAGCAAAACACACTCATGTTTCATTAATACTGGAGGCCAGAGGGCACCCTCGAGCAGAAACGCCACATTTGCCTCAGTATATGTTTTCAGGAAATCCCTAATGTGAAGCTAGCGCTGTGTAGCTGAATAAAAAGAAGATAGAACCGCTTTTTATTAAACATGAAGACAATAAACACACGACTGAGTCAATATATGGTACATATAATTGTTCAAGCGTTCTCTGGTATTTTCGTAATAAAACTATATTATAATGCAGTGCTAATCGGCATAGACTTCATCACTGTATAGAATACTATAAAATAATTAATTGTCTGCCTCATTCTGTGATAAGAAGCCACATCAGCTCACAAAAAGGAAATATCAAACACTAGACTGACGATAAGTGAGTTAAAACATGTTATTAACCATTGTCTTTTTTTTTGTTTTTGCACACTATAAGCGACTCAAACTCGCAGTGCTTTCAGACGGAGCAGCGTTTACTACTGATCACAGAGCTGCTCTACACTGACACGCTGGCCATATATTTATTTAATTAAAATCGCAGCCTTTACGCTTTCATAATCGCACATAAGTCAAAATCGTGATTGCGGTTCGATTTCAATTAATCGTGCAGTCCTAGCTTTAATATCAATTTCTACATTTCGATAACTATATTTTCACACCAACATGAGTTGTTCTGCAGTAAACTGTACAAATCGATTCTGGAGGAGTGTGCGTGGGCCTTGATACCATGGCTCCACTTCATGCTGAAATGAAAAAAGACATGAAATTACCACTATAATCAGTAGATGGCAGCAGAGGAGCACTTATTGACTTATCAGCCATTTTCACTTGATAACGTATTGAAAAAAAGTAGGAAGTCACAAAAATACTCATGAAAAACAAAAACTTTTCTTCAAATTGTAACTGAATTACACAAAGCAAGTAAAGAGCGCTCCTTTTATAAATCATAGAAGCTATTGTTCAACTCAGAAATATACTATAGAACGGGGTGGCAAACTCCGGTCCTGGAGAGCCTCAGTCCTGCTTCAACCCTGAAGAAGTTCAGCTTCAACCCTGATAAAACTCACCTACCTGTAGTTTTTAGTAACCCTTCAGACCTTGATTAACTTGTTCAGATGTGTTTGAAGCAAAACTCTGCAGGACTGTGGCTCTCCAGGGCCAGAGTTCACCTCCCCTGCTATAGAAAAACGGTACATTTAATAACAGTAAAATATTTAAGTTTTCCCTATAAATATTTGGTTTTTGCTAGGGGTGTGCCGATTCGATACTCAGTTCGGGTATCGGCTCCCATAATGCCATTTTTGCCGGATCGGGTATCGGTCAGAGGAGACAGATTCAAATCTGATAGTGTGTGTATATTCTGTATTCTGACTTATTCTGAAATAGTAGAAAGATAAACGCAAAAGATATATACAATTCTTAAAAGCAATCTTCTTGGCTGAATCTATCCCAAGGAGTGAAAAAAATAAACTAAATTACACGAATACCCCATCATCAACAAACTGCAAATTCCTTCCACTGAGGTGTAAATAATGTCAAGCATGTAGATCCAGCATCAAACCAGAAATAAAGATACTAATAAAACAGCTAAAAATACAATTACCCATCCATGCTTGAGCTATAATGTGATTCTGCAGATGTCTGAGACTTTGTGCAATAAGATAGTTTGAGAGCCCATCTAAATACTGTCACAGCATACTGAGAGATGAAGCCTTTAATATTTAAACATCAAGGCTTCTCCCTCAAATAATTACAACTCTAAAATATTTATATTCAAGTGCCTTTCAGAAGCCCTGGCTTTTTGTGAGAGGAAAATTGGAAAATTGAAGCGACAACCGCATTTCACAAGTGGGCGGTGTTGAGAGGCACACA
The DNA here is from genome assembly GCA_018749465.1 of Paracanthobrama guichenoti. NCBI lineage: Eukaryota > Metazoa > Chordata > Actinopteri > Cypriniformes > Gobionidae > Paracanthobrama > Paracanthobrama guichenoti. The sequence goes on from CM031955.1 coordinate 4,039,085, forward strand.
GAGTGTGTGAAACATTCTTCTTGGAAACATTTCACCTCCACAGAAAGAGAAAGACCTAACTCTGTACTTTTGCTGCCACTTCTTCATTCTTTACCCGTCACATTAACATCATCTCAAGGCTTAAATAGAGAAATTAACCATTTAAAATGTATGCAATAAACTTAAAATGTTAGTCCAGTCCAGTCTATATAAAAAAAAAGTTATAAAAACATTTTTCAATAATTCAGTTCACACATGACCATTATCATCTAATGATGAGCCCCTATCATAATTCAAGGGGCATTTATATGTATATAAATGGCACAAACATAAAATAAAAAAAGTTTCAATGCATCATGCTTTCTCAATTACTCAGTTTCACAATTAATTTGCAGCTACCGTAGCGTGCAAGCAAAACAAGAAATATTACACCACCCAAATAAAATCCTGTTAATTGTCAACGTCTGCTCCTCATTACATCTGTGATATGACACTGACGTCTGTGCACTGCACCAGAGATATTTATAAAATAATTATTGCTTTTGTACTGTGGACCTGTTTGTACAAAACATGCCTGAAGGCTCCATTCTTCCCTAAAGATGGGAAACTACTTTAAGCGCTCCCTGCTCTGCATTTAAGCGAGAGGGGAGACACTGAAGACTACAAGTGGAGCTTTGATAAATGCATGGAGCGCTCACATCATTACATCCAAGACAAGACTTGCTGACAAGAAACCCAAATCAATCTTGTTATCTGGATCCCACGAGGAGGTCATCTCTCTCCTCCAGCATTCATCAGGACATTTGGCACAGCATAGAGTGGGAGAGATCTCAGCCTGGCATTACACAATCATAAATCAACAGCAGAGCAGTACTGGACTGCGAACTTGTGTGTGGAACGCGAAAGAATTAAAAATATAGAACTGGATGCGTTTTCAATTACACATTTCCTCCACAATGCCTCATGATGTTTGGTGGAATCAGCCAGAGACTAAATTTATACAAGTGCTGCCTTTCCAGTTTGATGCCATTGCCATTATACAACACAAAACCTTCTTCCTAGCTTCCCCATCAGCGTTATTTGGTTGGTGCTCCAGATACAATTTGTACACTTTTTACCTGCAATACAAATAAATTGTCAACAACAGCACAACAGCGAACTAGCAGAAAACATTTGAATGTTTTTGGAAGATGTCAGTTGGCTAAATTTTCAGCAGCCATTACTCCAGTCTTCAGTGTCACATGATCCCTCAGAAATCATTCTAATATGCTGATTTGCTGCACAAGAAACATTTATTATCATCAATATTTAAAACCATTGTGTTGCTTAATATTTTGTGGAAAAAGTGATCATTTTAAATTAAAGCCTCATGAAAGACTTCATATACTAGCCCTACATACATTTTTGTTAACTTTAAAAAAATTAACTATATTTAACAATAAATTAATTCTTTACTGTCAAATTATATTATGCAATATTATTGTTAATTGCACTTACTGGTACAATACAATAATAATATCACTATATGTAACACCGGACCATCTGTAGAACTTGGTGACATCACGGTGTTCACTCTCGTCTCTGAAACCCTGACAGGGCTTTGACCAAAGTACTCAATGTTATAGGTAACATTCATGGGGGAATTTAAGAGAAACTCTCTTAAATAGCCACTTCTACATTTCGCTTTGAAACCAAATCTAGTCAGCTTGCCTCACTCCTGTCACGTGATAAATTAAATCTGACTCCTGCTCGTTCGGCTCACTCTAACTTGAGCAGACGCGTTCAGTTTAATTGTAATGTCTGTTCTCTAAATGAGCTAAATTATTTCATTACTAAAAAAAAAGTTTTAAATCTAAATGGCGGTGGGGGCGGTGCCGTGGTGGGCAAGTGATGAAATCGGTATGCGGCTGAACACCGTGTAACACTGGTAACACCGATTAACATAGCAAGCCTAATGTAAGCACACACTCATTTACACACACACACACACTTTAAATCTGCACCATGCTGTCCAGCAATGTCTTTTGTGCATGCATAGTTACATATTTGTGCAGAGTTACACAATTGAAGCTGATTTGCATTGAAATATCCTTTTTTAAATCATTAAAGTGCATTTATCTATCCATCCATTAACAGTCCGGTTATAATTTACTGCTTTACGCACTAGCAGACAGCTTTATCACATGGCTGCATATATAGTTCATTTAAGTTAATTTACAAGCCAACTGATTAATTTTCATGAGGGAATTTCATTTAAATACTTGACTTAATTAAGATACAGTTAAATATTGATCTATTCAGAGTGAAACATATACTCATGACTCACTAGTGCGAATCGCTTAAAAAAAAAAAAAAAAACAAAAAAAAAAAAAACAACACACACACACACACACACACACACACACACACACACACACACACACACACACACACACACACACACACACACACACACACAGGTAAATCAGAGCCAATCCCTGAAGCTTTATTGACTCTAGTTGTTATCAGAGTCCCTTCCGCATTGATCAGATAATGAAGCGAGGAATGCATCAGCCCTTCATCTGGACACACAACAGCCATGCTTGCTCATTAATCACTTGAGAGGACAAGGGAAAAATAAACCTTCAACTGTTTGAGATGGCCTTTCAGTTACGGAAGGACCCAGCATGATTGAGAGTTCGACATTGCCATGTTCTTCAGCATGTGTCCATCCATCGGCACCTCCACAGTCCTAGCCAGATGCGCCAGCTACAGCCAAATGGCTAAAATTAGGCTCTAGATTGACAGCTTCAATTGAATCGTTGGTAGGCAGAGTGAAAGTGCCTGTGTTTTTCTACTCTACCTGGGTGACACTCAATTAGGTCAAGCGTTAGTTTCTAAAAGTGCTTCGCAAACAAAGTAATATTTCACAACCTGGTGATAAAAGAGTTTACATTTTTATTTTTTTTACATATTTAAACAGAAGCATCTGGAGTCACTTGGTGTGTAAAAACTGCTAAAAAGGAAGTAACTTTGGAGGCCATATACAATCGTAATTACTTGTAAAGAGCAAAAAAAGTCAATAGAATGCATTCTTGCTGAATAAAAGTATTAAATTTATTTTTTTTAAATCATACTGACCCCAAACTTTTGAACGGTAGTGTATATACAGCAGACAGAGCAACCCACATGAGAGCCTGAATTATGAAAAAAAAAAAAAAAAAAAAAAAAAAAAAAAAAACCTTAATCCCATTCTGTCATCCCTAGATGACAGAACTGAATTCATCCAGCAGTCTTCAGTATATGTATAGCTTCTCTTTGTTTTATAAAAGACAAAAAAATGATCTTTAGGGGAAATATGATTAAGAATTTGATTTCCTTCCAAAGAATTTAAACAGAGTTAATTAAACATGCATTATTTCGTGCCAAATTAATTAAAGTAATAACTCTTGGATGAACCCAAAATCTAACATGTCAAAGTTTCTCTCTCATAAACACTTCTAACAATGAAAGATTTATGCATGCCCCAAATTGCCAGTATCTGTTTTCGAGATGCTGTTTTCCCACTATTTCAGTGAAAGACAGCCTGTTATTTCAGTCGAGTTTAGTTTTAGAATTCAAAATCTTGCACATTAAGGTAAACACACAGGAATAGACAGCACAGAGAAGGCACTTATGATATTTTTAGATTCATAATTAAAATAGTTGTTTAATGAGAAAAAGAACACTGACATGATCAAGTCAGCAAACTCGGCTAGTGATTAAAGCTAGAAATGGCATTGCACGTTTGTTGAGTATGCATGAGTGTTAAAATGTCATACAAGCTTTCATGAGTTCACACTTACATCAAATTAAATAGAGTAAAGATTATGCGTATTTGGCGTGCTGTCCGGGGAGGGCTCCGGGCTCGGAATTTTGGCCCGAACCCAGAGTATCCCCCCGTGATAGAGATAGTCTAGAACTAGACTGTATTGTATTATACATTGTGTTGACATCTAATAAGTAGGAATGCACCAAAACTATTTTTTGGGGCCGATACCGATTTTAACAAACAACTATTGGCCGATTCCGATGATTTTGTCATTAAAATAGTGTTTTTTGATATTGTTTTAAATCAGTAATAAAAAATAAAATAAAAAAAAACATACATTAGTTTATAGCCTACTATACTAGTTTATTGCTGCATTATCAAATCATTTCTAATGAACATAGACTGGATCCATTTAACATTCAGCAGGCCAACATAAATACAACACAACAAGATACATATGAAATAAACAGAGCTTTTTAAGCAGGTTTTATGTTAAACACTGCATTTTCTTCACTGTATAAATTAAAGCATATATTATTATTACATTGAGACGTAGCCAAATTCTACTGTAAGCTACAACATTAATCCTGTCACAATTACTTTGTTAAACTTAACTTTTATTTTGATGGGTTGCCGTGAAGACCTTCGAGTTCCTGTGTGTGTTTGATACAACGATAGATTTTGTTGAATGAAACAGTAAAATGCTCATGAAGTGAAGTGACTGGAGATGCATTCATGTCCTCATATTGAGGCGGCAGAGGCTGAAAAACACTGCAAGTTTCAGTGTGTGTGTGTGTGTGTGTGCGCGCGTGTGTTGAAAGCGCGCGTCTGTGCCATTCACACAGAAACATGCAGGATTCATATATAAACAGTCTTTTTGTGCCATAGTCACACACAGTAATAAACATATAGGATATATATATATATATATATATATATATATATATATATATATATATATATATATATATATATATATATATATATATATATATATATATATATATCACTATTTGATTGAAGTGTACTGACCTAAGTTTTATTTATTCATCAAAAATGTGGCAAATTCCGTGGCATTCCACTATGCAGTAAATTCCATTTTTATGACTGGATTCCGTCTGTGTTGTCCGCATTGCGGAAATGAATCCTTATGAAAGTTACAAAAGTTAATTTCGTTTTTTTTTTTTTATCTTTTGTTGTTTGATTAACATTAAACTGCAGACAGCAGCGCAGCAGGAATATTACATTATAATCTTGGATTATGCAGCAGACATTATACAGCTCAGTGCCTTCACGCAGTTCATTAATAAACCATCAGTTTGTTATATCTGCCTTTTTCATGCCGATAGCCGATATGCCAATGGTTGTACATTTATAAAAAATAAAAATAAAAATATCGGCCAATACATATCGGCGGCCGATACATCGGTGCATCCCTACTAATAAGGGTTTATTAAATCAAAGTGAGGAGATGGGGTGGTGGAGGGATGCTAAAATAAAGACGGTCAAAGAAAGAAGGTAAATCTGCTGATTAATCGTTGATTAAATTGATGTGCTCCACTCTTGTTTAATTAGGTTTAATTGTCTGCGTTCTCATCCCAAAATTTGTTAATAAAACATTACAAAACATTTGATTTCCTGTAATCAAATAAGCACTGTTGTTGAGAATAATGCCAATTTAAATGAAATAAATCACCAAGATAATGTTAACTGGCTAGCGTAGGTGAGGCTGTGTTGAAAGAGGGTCAACTAGACAGGTTTAATAAAAATAAATAAATAAAAAAAACAAAAAAAAAACCTTATTGACCCCTGAAAAAAAAGGAATCATAGGAACAGTGTGAAAGTCAAAAAGCTTTAAACCAAACCTCATTACCAATATGACAGAAAAAGAATTAGTGAGATGGGAAAGTCTTTAACATGCTTTATAAGGCTCCAGCTAATAATAATTTCCATCAATGGACAGTCTCATTATATTAGGAGGTCTTATTTTCAAAAAGTGCTGAAAATTTGCCAAGCGAGCCACTTCATCCATGATGACTTTTGAACAACGAGAGGGAATTACATTGACTTTGATGGAAATAGCGCTTTAAATGTCGGACCATAAGCCGCAGCTCAGCTTTGATTAAGAACGGATTCCCATGCCAGACGTTCTGTTTGTTCGTCATGGACACAATTAACTCTACATGACTACCTTTGTATTTCACCACATTTTGCTGGCTGGTGAGCGCTCTTTTAAAAACCGAACATGACACATGGCTTTTAAATTGTAATTGGCAAGTTGCAGCTTGCCTGCCAGGGGAACCTTTGAAACTTTCAGACGAAACTAAGTTTCAGCAGTTTTGTCAGTAAGTCAATGAAACATTGGGTACAAACACTAAAACTGCATCGTCTACCATCCAGACACAGACCAAACTCATTTACAGAGCTATTTATAGGCCTATTAGATTCTAGTAGCTGGAAATTTTAGATGCATCTACATAAATTCATGGTTTGTAGTAGATGCACCGATCGACCGACCAGGGACCGGAATGAGACAATTTTCCACATGATCAACCAGGACTGGTAACTGGTCTCACGTCTTTCCGATTTCAAGCCAGTCCATTTTGTTGCCTGCAGCACAGGCAATAATATCAGCTGCGCATTCTGACACACACCAGCCTCCTCTTACTCACTCGCGCCGGTTAAATAGTGCTTCTAATGCGCATAATTTTACCAATTCCCGGTTTCGTGCTCACACCACTGATCTATATAAGTGGAGCGCACAAGCTGCCGCTCAAACAGCTTATGAGTCGCAAGTACCAAAATTAATGGCGGTCAAATACATACAAAATTATGTTAAAATGGACGTCTTGGTTAGTTTTCAGTTAAACACAGTCAGTTTTGCAACCTTATTAGTTGAGAAAGATAAGTTGTGTAACAGTATATTGGATCTGTGCATAAACTCTTAAAGTGACAGTAGCCTAATAAACCTGCTGCAGTCTATCATGTTAATAAAAGACAAAAGAAAATCACTCTCTGTTCTTGACAATACATTTTCTAACGAATTGTAAGTAGGGCTGCACGATAAATCGCAATTTACATGAAATCACGATTTTTCTTATCGCGATTATGAAATTGCAAAGGCTGCGATTATCTTTTATGCGCAGTTTGTCAGTACAGGACGGCTCTGTGATCAGTAGTAAATGCTGCTCCATCTGAAAGCACTGCAAGTTTGAGTCACTTATGCATTTGAAAAAGCAACATGCGTCAAACATCTTTCCAAACATGAGGAGCAAAGCGTTTCAATCTGTTTATTCAGCTCACCGATAGTATGATGTGCATAGGGATTTCCATCAATGACATGTTCCATCGTACTTCTGCGGCACATATTTGGATCCCTGCGCGAGAGTGCCTTGTGGTTTGCAGATGAAGCAGCATTTACTACTGATCATAGAAGTGTTGCACTGAGAAGCTGCACATGCAATAAATCACAGACTTTGCCCAATCACGTGCGGTTTTAAAATATTTTTGATTGCAATTTATGCAGCCCTAACTGCATATCAATTATAGTTCTTTGAAAGAAAATCAGAAAGTCGGCAGGTCACACACACATAAAAAATTATAAATAAATAAATCTGAATCGGCCAAGAAAATTGCAATTCCATGGTACATCTCCAGTTTGTAACAATCGTACTTATAGTTACAAGACTATCATAAGTCATTTTTAAAATTGACAAAACCTCATCTACTGTATGTTAGCCTGCTAAATAACATTATCTTGCCAATATGTGCAAACCAACATAAAACAATTTTAAAAATAAATAAAAATACATTTTGGTTTGAAAAACATAGAAATGGATGTATAAGATCAATGAATGTAACATATATGGGCAGGAAACTGGTTCAATTGTCCATACTGGCCATGTAACCAACATTTCTGCTTTAGAGCCAAAGTTAGAACAACCTGGTCAAAAAAGTGGTTACTAAAAAAACAAGTGGAAATGAATGCCCTCTCGCTTTTGGAAATATTCACCTGTAACAATTGCTGGTCAATGACAGCTCTACTAAAATGGTGCTTCAGAGCTACACTAGGTGATGCCTGGTAAAGGATTTTCAACCAGGCAATTGATTTCAGACAGTCTCTCTGGAAATTATTTCGAGTATCATAAAAGACTCATTCTAGGCCTGATTTATGGAGTCGGCGAGAATATGAAGATTGACACATTTCATTTTCTTCCAGCGTGGCCATCCCGAACGCCATCAAAAAGAAAATGTGCAGGCAGCATATGTTTTCATTAGCCAGGATGGATTAATGCGCAAGCTTATAGAGCTTCAATATACTGGCAGGAGGAAGATTGTTTACTAGCTATGTCTGTTCACCGCTTCGGTCGGACATGAGCTTACCGAATAATAATTCAAATGACTTTTCTCAGAGAACGTTCTGCCGAAATAAAACCCATTCTACCAGCTGTCCAACTGCCTGGCAGACTCACTCTGATGGCCAGCCTTGACGAGATGGCATGTAGATGACAAAAAAAAATCTGCCAAGCTGAAAGAATTTACCATGCTGAGAAGAGCCTCTTAATTTTACATCATCCATCTATGACAATCACACTATCCAACATTCAGGTGTGACACAAAACTCAGAAACAGTATGGCAATGTTTCTATAAAACATTTTCAACTAACACAAAGAGGGTTCAATCCCAGAAGTGCAAGAAAAATTTATGCAAACTACATGCCAGCACTAAATGCACAAAGCCTGTCTCTTCTCCACTTACCAGTGATCAACCAAACACAACCGCTCCCTGGTTTCAATTAAAATGCCCAATTAAACTCAAGCTGGGCAGACTAATGTTGTTAAGTAATCCAAGTTCACAAAGCTGCCCGATTTATTATTGTTCCCAATATCCTGTGCACATTTTAATTTCTCTAGTTATAGCAGCAATTAAACCTGCTGCTGTATTGTTTACCATCGCAGAAACTCTCATTTAAATCTCAGATATTAATGGAGTGAAGATGACAAACAGGCGACTATTACCTTAACAGCCACCACATCGCTCCGCACAACGGATGAAATATTTAAACTGCACTTCATATTTAGAGTGTTATTTTACACATAACCTCAATGAGATAATGAGTGAACTCATGCTTATCAAAATCTTGATGGAAAAACGGAGCACTCTAGATCTTTAAACTGCTTTACCTCCACAAAGTAAACAAACAGAAATAGAAATATTTGGGTTCAGGGAGATTTTTTTCTCTTATGCACAAGGCTACATTTATACGATAAAAATACATTAAAGTAGTAATATCTCAAGAATCTTTTCTTATCATCATAAATGTTGAAAACAGTTGAACACACGTTTTTGTGGAAATTTTGTGGAACATTTCAGTATTTTTTGATGAATTAAAATTATAATTAAAAATAACATTTATTTGAAGCAGAAATATTTCTTCACTGTCACATTTGATTAATTTAATGCATCCTTGCTGAATAAAATATCTTACTGACTCCATACATAAAATACATACAAATGTAGCATTTTGAGGTCCAGCGCCTAAATTATTTTCCTATTCAAAAGATTAAGCCTGTATATTTTTTAATGTTTGCACTTTTTCAGTGTTTGCACTGCTGAACTAAAGACAACAAGGGAGCAGCAAAGCTCACGCTCCACGTCAAGCATGAAGTCCTCAATGTGGCGTCTGCTGGGAATCTCGACACACATTACATTTACATGCGTTATAAATATGATGCAAGGGGGGAAACTCAATGGTAGGAATATAAACACAAGGGTTGTTTTTCCAAAGGATAATAGCATATCACAGGGAAGCACATTTCACTGCCATTTGGCAGGGTTGGGGAAATAAATAAAATCGAGTCGCCTCCATGGTAGGTACAGCAATCTTGGCAGGAGCTAACAGAAAAGCTGCTTTTGATTTCCTGCCCAACAACCCTCCCCGTGACCTCCTCCGTCTCCTAGCCGCCTTTTAATCTCCGTCTGAGGGTGGAAATGACCCATGACTTCTCAGTGTGTGCCATCAAGCACTTTACACTAAGCCTCTCCAAACTATCATCTCTGACACCCACTCTTCTACACCTTAAAAAAAAAAAAGAAAAAGCAATCTCATGACTGCTATAACCTCTCCATCGCGTTTACCTTTCTAGTCATCCAAGACCACCTTAACGCAGCTCCCCCATCAACTCGAACTGTGAGCTACAAGCTTTGTTTCTGTAGCTTACAATAACTCCCCATGAACCCTTCAAAAATCAGACACCTTTGAATTTTAGTGAAGGAATAGACTCTAATTGTGGGGTTGTTTCCATCATTGAATTGAGTGAATCTCAAATCATTCCCAATCTGGTATACAGTAACATCCCTACCAATAACGCCTTCTTTTAAAGTAACAGCATAGGCCCTGTTTACAACATCCATCTTGGTCAGCTTAGACAAACTGCCACGTACAAATTGATCTCTAGTGATCAATGATTGCCTGAAAGGTCTAAATTTTGTAACTACATACATCACTTAATTTCTCAGTGTGTCATTGCACCATTGAAGAAGCATCAATAGCATTGTACTCAATATAACCAAGTTACTTACGGCAAGTGCTTTGGACAGTCTTGTGCGGAAGTCATTCAGGACAATCGTGACAATATCATGGTGGGGAATGTAGGCATTGCCAGCCAGCAGGTAGACTTTCCTTGTGCGCACTAAATCCAGGGCATCCTGAAATGGAACCTTTGACACAGAAAAATAATAAGTTAAATACTTTATTAATAATAACAGATATTTTAAATCTACTGCACATACATAATATTGAAGTGTTACAGCTTATGCTTACTTCAAAAGATTTACAGGTCAATGAAGAATGGTAATAAAATCTCATTTTAGTTTAGACACTTATAACCCATAGAACATGCATTATAAACTTTAACTAGGTGTAAATTAATTTAATGATGAATCTGAAACTGTGAATCATTCAGCGTGTCGTTTTGTAATTTTACAAAGTTTCAATGACAGCATGAAATAGCTTTTCATAACTCTGTATCACTTTTATAATTAAAAAGTCATAATGATCTTACTTTATAGAAATCATATTCTTCCACTGTGATTCCACTTAATCCATAACTTGAGTTGATGAGCTTGTCTTTCAAGCTTTTCTTTTCCTCTGCACTTACCTGTTAAGTGAAAGGGTAAAAATAGCACCGTTGACATTTAGTTTCAAGTAACTAGAGATAAAGCAAGGACAACGTTTGGCAAAGAAAAAAAAAAGCATTTCACCACCACAATTCAGAGAGCAACTTGAAAGAAAAACTAAGCAAATTCAATTATCATGTAAAAAGATTATGAAAAAACATAACTTAGCATTTATTCAGTGACAATGGCATTAGCATTTATTTACAGTTGGAAAACATGCACTCAGGAAACACTGAAATCATATTAGGATTCTTAAGAGAGTGGAACTGAAAGATGAGCAGTGTTTTAAGTGTAGAACAACTGCCCCCTACAGGACTGTATGTGACAACACATTTAACATTCACTGGGCCCTGTACATGTCTTAAAGCATCAATGATCATGGTGGCATCTCTCAAATTAGAAAGTGCATTCAGCAATATGTTGGGAAGCTAGAGTATCAGTGTTCTGAATCTGATTAGGCAGAAAACACCACCTACAGATGAGAAATAATTGTATTATATTGAGTCTGTAAAAATACACACTTCTAACAACCCTAAAATGTATCAACTCTGAAAATAAAGTTAGTTAGTTCCAATGACAGCCTACACAACTACCAATTTGATGCTTCAAAAGTTCATAAACAGATTATAAAACTTATCCATATGAATTCAGCAGTTTAGTCCAAATTTTCTGGAGAGACATGATGGCTTTTTATGAACAGATTGAAATTAGGTAGCAAACACAGTTGAGCTTCTGTTTGTGTTTGCTGATGAATGTTATATGTGAATAAAAGCCTAAATTCAATCTATTCATCATAGAAAGCGATCAAGTCTCTTAATAAAATTGGACTAAACTGCTTGATTCATGTGGATTAGTTTTACAATGTCTTTATTAACTTTTTGAAACGACAAAATGGAATTTCAATGGAGGAACAAAAAGCTCTCAATTTCACAAAGATGAATGAAAAAGTCTTAAGGGTTTGGAACAATATGATGGTGATTGATATAATTGATGACAATTTTTTCCTTTTGGGGTGAAGTAACTCTTTAAATGAACTGATTTTTTTCTGATAACATCAAAGGCAAGGGAATTGCTGAGGTTTCAACAGTGAAATTAATATGTACAATAGCCTCACCGTCTCATACTTCAAATTATTTTTATGCAAAAAGTCAGTCTTGTGCTTTGAAGGAAGGCAACTGAACCGGTAACGGAAAAGATCCATTTCTTGTTGGATAAACCATCGCCTGAGGTCCTCCCTAAAATGAAAGAATTACATTTTTACAAACCAACATGATACAAAATAGAAAAGAAAAAAAAAAAAAATGACACTGTTTGATTAAAAATGTGCCTATAAATGATCTTAAATATATACACATTTGAAATGAATAGGGCTTGGGAGCAAAACCCAGCATGCAAGTATTTTTTTATGTTTTGCCTCAACTTAAGGTAAGCCTACACTACATAACTTTTGGACAGATTTTGCTGTCACAGACAGATTTCCAAGGCCTGTGACAAAACCCCTGAATCACAGACAAATGGAGTATGAGATCTCTGCAGAACAGGCTTTTCTACATTTTTCACCAGTTTTCAAACTGGTGGGTGTTTCTATATCATGCAATGAATATGATTCCTCTTATCTGACCCCATCCCTAAACACAACCGGCACTGTGACATGAGGAAATCAGGTAAAGAGGTCGAAAATGCTCCTGTGTTATGCTTTATGCATCTGGAAACTCCCATTACTGTCCTGCACAGAACTATACTTGGCCAAATTGGTGCTTCTTGTGGTTGGTTACACTCGTTGCAATGATAAGTTGAACTAATCCAGCCAAACACAGTGCAGAAGGTATAAACAGATTGCGTGAATTTATGATGAATTTTTTTTTTTTTTTTTTTTTTTATTCAGTCGGTTGGTACCGACTCTTGAAGGCAGGGTTGGGTATAGAGAACCGAAATGTCCAAGAACAATGGATACCCAAACCTACTTGAAGTTCTTGTAGTGCACCTCATCTGAGTTGTGTTGTGTAGTAGATGCACTGCTATAACACGAAGATTACAGATGACAAGAAACCTTGTTGTGTAGTGTGAGCACCACATCGTAATCTTAGTGTGAGCTTGCCTTAAAAGGATAGTTCACCCAAAAATGAAAACTCTGTCATTTACTCACCAAGTTGTTCCGAACCTGTATGCATTTCTGTCTTCTGCTGAACACAAAGGAAGACATTTGGAAGAATGTTTGTAACCAAGCACCACTATGGTAGTCAATGGCTGCCGAGATCTGCTTGGTTCTTCCAAATATCTTCCTTTGTGTTCAGCAGAAGAAAGAAATTCATACAGGTTTGGAACAACTTGAGGGTGAGTAAATGACAGAATTTTCATTTTTGGGTGAAATATACGTTTAAGATTATTAAATGTAACAAATGCATATTCATAGCTTTAATTTTAGCACACTAACAAAAACAGAATAGAGTCACACACAAAAAAGATAATTTCACTTTAAGAATACTTACGTTTGACAATAAGCCAAGCGTAGAATGAAATGGGAGATATGGTCTTTTCTCCGTTTCTCATATTCAGATGCGCCTCCCTGAACCTTTCGGTCATCCTGGGTTATCAGGACAGATTGTTGAGAAAAAAAGAGATATAAAATACATGGAGTGCACTCATTTAAAAAGCAATAAAAGTGATAAAAACAATTCAAAGACAAAGTAATCATAAAATTAATAATTTTGATGACCAAAGCATCATAAAATGAAAATACATTTCCTCTTTTCTTAATTTGTGGAGGTATAACATTGTATTGGGTTACAAGGTTATACCTGGGATTTGTTAAAAAACTAACATCAATGAGGTAATGCCTGCTGTGAAGAAAAAATATTTTTAAAGAAATTTATTAATTTTGCAGGCATGCACAAACGCTGAATGTCTGGTGTAGTGTTGCAAATATGTATGCATTGAAGATTAGACATATGCAGCACCACAAAATCTCAGCATCACTGTATCTCCATAGGCGAGTAAGTAAATAAATACATGTGTATATGAAGAACGCGTCCTCACCAATTCTGTCCTGAGTGGGAAGCTCAGACTCGAAAATTCAGCTTCCAATTTCTTGATGTATTGCTCTGAATTTTTCACATAGCTCACCCCAAGATTTTCCACAGTCTTGAGCACTTGGAAAAGCACATTCATAATATACAAATATATTAGTAGAACGTTAAAATAAGTCTCATTTAAAAACATCTGTCCCATGCAGATGACTCACATTTTAACCTCTCCACTGCGAAGGTTTCAAACTCAATGAGAGAGATGTTGTCCATTGGAGGCTGTCCATAGAACTGAAGACAGTGATCATACAGATCATTCTGAGAGCTGCCGATCAGCTTCTTTCTTCTGCCTGAAAACTGCATCGCAATTCTAGACAACAATATGACGTCTTTTATAAAAATTATCTGATCAATGTAAAATTATTGCTAGACCTATAGCCAATATAATTAGAGAAGAGAACAACGATAAATACACACAGAAACAGACACACATTACAGTACAGCTCTCATGATATAAACTGTAAAAGTAATTTACCTAAATAATTAATTATAACTTGAGTCACGCTAGGTTAACACTAGCTAACATAGCTCATAGTTTACAGGCAATATAATTTGTTGTCTGTCAACAGCCAAAGTCCTCATGCGTATTTAACGTTACATACGTGCCTGTCAATAATATGATGTGTGTTTACGAAAAACTCCCAATATTTAGTAAACGTAATAATTGACAAAGAATAACAAACTCACATCTCAAAACAATCGCTGCTCGTCTCTTCCCGGAGCTTGAATCCCGCCAACAAGCTGACGTTCCAAACAAAGCGCGGGTATATGACGTCATTCTCAAAATTCGCCAATCATGTACTGCGAAACGCTGTTTCCGGGGGCTGTTTGGTCCTGTGCTTTCGGTGATGGAAAGTCTGCATAATTTCGCTGAATCGGTTCTTTCGAACAGCTCGTTTCAAAGAACCGACTCAAACTACCCTTTTTTATTATTTGTTTTAAAGAATTACAACTACAGTCAGGGGAACATTGAAAAAAAAAAAATAATAATAATAATAATACAAATACATAAATAAAAAACAGTGACAAACTTAAAAATGTTTACAAATGGAAACAAATTTTACAGCTTTCACATTTTTTTAACATAACATTGTATTTAGGTATTGTTGAACTTCTCATTTTAAAATGTAAAACAACGGCTTTCCTCCAAATTATGAATACGGCTTTCCTCCATTTATGAATACTAATTTAGTTTAGTTTAGAAGTAAGCAGATACCGAGTCAACCATTCTCTATCGTGACGTTTCACGTGGTCTCTGACGTTCCAACGAAGCCATATTTATGCACCTTTTATTGCGTTTTATGTTTTTCTTTAGTCATTTAGAACTTAGCTATATTAGATTTATTATATTAAACAGTAATAAAAATCTTGGCTTAAACCCTTTTTGTGTTACTAAAACCGTCGTACAATAAAGTCGTAAACACAAAAGACGTTTTATTTGTCACATTCCTGTCAGGACCTTACTTTCGCACCAACAGTCAAAAGCTCGGTTCAAAATGCTAATAGGCCTACTGTCCACTCTCTTCGGATTCTCGCTTTTTGGTAACAAACTCAAACGATTCATTGAAAAGATTCGAATCAAAAGAACGTGCTTTTTTTAACCCGTTAAGTGAGACGTGAATTAACTAGGATTGAGATCTAGTCTAAATTCGTAATAGTATATATGTCTGTAATTTAGCTGTCATCGTGTTGTTGTGAATAACAACTTCACTTTGACCAAAATAAAGTGTTGCCTGTTTTATGCGCAAACTTATTTATTAGTATGTAGTTCTAAAATAGGCCTACATTTTTAATTTTCTTAGCTACTAATGTTAGCTACAAATGAATACCTTCCCAGATATCCTCACCCAGTTGTGGCCCACATCTCCCACATTCTTCTGGCCCACATACTACATGGAATGACGACAATGACTTAACCTGAGCGTGGCTGGCAATAGCATACATATCTGGGCCAAGGCACATACAGTATGGTTCAGTTCTGGCAGCAGCAAAAGTCACATGGGCCACATCTGCCACACGCAGCAAGCCACGACTCACACTAAAACCAGCGTGTGGACCAGATATGGCCCATATGACCTTTGCTGCTGCCATAACTGAGCCATATGTGCCAGATGAGGCCTGGATATGTAGGCTATCTGGGTTGCCACTACTGGCTAGCCCATATGAAAAGGATTTATTTGTTTGTATATGTGGTTCCATTTTGTTCCCACAACAACTTATAACCTACAATTGTCATGTTGTCGTTTTTTTTGTTGTTGTTGTTGTTTTTTGTGTGTGTGTGGTCACAAAGCTCTTTCTAGCTCACATCTTCATGTCTCTCTAACATATTTTTGCTCAATGTTTTATGATGCGTATAGTGTATGTGCTATCATTGTAATCAAGTAAGAATGTTTGGGCATAGCCTATTCCATAAGTAGAGTAGCATTGTATTGCACTGGGGAAAAACAAATATAGGCCTACTGCTTGTTGCTTCAGGCTTGAACAGCATGTAATTCTACACAAAAATACACTAGCAACAGACTGTTCATTCTGATCAAAGAGCTACTTACTGTACTTCCTTATCCCACCCACACATGCCATTCTGTAACATGTAACATGTGACAGCCAAACCAGCTGACTGTATCAATCTTATCAAGGGTTCTTGTGAGAGAACTCATTGTGCTTTCACCTCTCAGGCAGAACGGCTCGATGCTTTCTTCCAGCAGGCCCTGCTCTAAACCACAACTGATCCCTCAACAGGTTTATGTCCAGAAATTATTTGTTTAGACGTCCTTTTAATGTTATTGAAGATCCAAAAACAAATGGATCGGTATGTTCATAAATGATAGCCTACTTGAAATACCAGCATGTGCCCCAGTTGTTTGATAGCATGCAGGAACACTTGCTCAGTGGGATGTTGCTTTTGGCTTAGACTGCCCTCCATTGGCTATAGAGTAGTAGTGTTTTCTTTAAATGGTCTCCTCTTGAAAAATAAATGTAGCATTAATGAAGATAGGAAATAAAAGAGAATACTGGCATTGTTGGAATATGCTATTGGCAACAATGATTACACAGATATCCAGCAGGATGTTCATGGACCTGGTGAGAAACTTGAGTATATAACGTTCTCAAACGTTTTGTAATGTTTTTAAAAGTCTGCTATGCTCAACAAGGCTGCATTTATTTGATCAAAAAATACAATAAAAACAGAAATATTGTGAAATAGTATAACATTTTTAAATAACTTTTTCTGTTTAAATATAATTTCTGCAACAGCAAAGCTGATTTTTCAGCATTGCTCATGTCAGTCACATGATCCTTCAGAAATCATTCTAATATGCTGATTTGCTGCTCAAGAAACATCTATTATTATCAACGTTTAATTTTTTTCTTTGATAGATAGAAAGTTTAAAAGAACAGCATTTATTTAAAGAAAAATAAATCTTTAGTAACATTTAAAAATATGATACATTTTATGCATTCTTGCTGAATGAAATTCGTAAATTTTTTTTTTTTTTTTTTAACTGATGGTAGTGTAAGTTTAATGTAAAAGTGAAGCAGATGTTTTCCCAAATGAGACTAAACAGCAGGGTTATAAATACTTACTTTATTATGCTTAAGTATTATTTTAGAGAATTAAGTACTTTACTCATGTTCTATTGAAACAGAATACTCTACTTTTCCGCATAATTACATTTCCATTTCACAATGATTTGTCGCAGGTCATTGTGGCTAAAATCTTTCCTCTTTTAAGCTAACAATCAAATTACACTGCAAGGTAAACTTCAATTCATTTGTAAACTTTTGGCACAACTCATTCATCATTTCTCCTTGTACAGAGTCATGTGATCATTCATCACAACACAAACCTCAAGCTATGTTTTATTACAGACTTCATAGAAGATGGAAAAACGTCTTTACTCAAACCTTAACTAAAAACATCTGCTTCTGAAATTCAAATATAATTGAACAGATTTCAATTTAATATCTGGTGTGTCCTCGAGCCCTATAGTCACAGTCAGGACTGGTTCTTTTTTACACCTCTGTCTGACGGTCAGCGAGAAAGTCCATGGAACAAGGAAGTTCATGCACACACAAAAAAAAATCTCTAAATGTCAAGCACACCTATGAAGCCTTTTTATAATCTGCACAGTCATTATTCATGGGAAAAACATGCCTTTTAAAGAAGGGATGATATGCAAAGATGCAAACAATGTTTATGCAGATATAGCGCACTATAAAGGACATAAAATGATTTGAAAATCACTAGTCCCAACATGATGGTTGATAAATGCATGCAGATGAAAAGATGGGCTTACGGTATATTTATATATGAATATATTATTTATTCACTCTTATTTCCTCACATATGGTATGTAACTCATAAAAGTGTGAATTAATAAAATGGTAGCCAGTTTACTTTAATTTGATCCATGCATGATATTTCCCAATCACATAATTATCTGTTGGCATTTTTGGATTATGGGTTAGGAAGTAACAGAACACAGACACTAAAGTGAGACAAAAGATTTCATGGTAATATATATATATATATATATATATATATATATACATATACATACATACATAGCCATTGTTACATATGTTACATGTACTTACCATAGTAATAACAGTAAATTATTATATATAATTACATGCAACTAACCCTCAACCTAATCCTAACATAACCCTATAGTAAGTACATGTTGTTAATTAATATTACTGAGTACTTAAATATATAATTACACTGTAACAATGAGACCTTTAAGTGTAACCGATTTCACAATACTGCAATACTTTCTAAAAATGAAATGACTCACAAGCAATGTACAAATATTTTTCTTGCCAGGAAAAGAGCTTTCTTTTGAGATTTCTTTCACTAAAGGTGAGGGGACATAGTCTTTGCTCTTCTTGGGAAATGACGTCAGGGAAGCCTAACTGCTCACCGTGAGTACACAGAGCTCACAAGAGAGGGAGGTGAATCAGATGGGGGAGAACAACAGCGTGGGGTGGGGTCGTCTGAACAGCTGTAGGAATGATAATGAAACCATGGCAACTGGGTCAAAGGTAGTTTGATAGACCAACAAAAAGAGTCTTGACCCTTCCCATCTGGAAGTCTTTAAATTCCCAGTGAATGAGCACAGGGTATACAGGAGCTGAAAGACACCTGAGATTTGAAGGCAAACGTTACCCCAGTAATATCATACAGCAAGGTTTGATCATGTTTGGTCAGTTACTGGCTTAATCTAAATTAATATGAACTTTTAACATTTCAGTGTTTAATTGTATTGAATGTGCACTTGTAGTGTATTTCACATTTTAAAAAATAAATAAATATATATAAAAATAACTGCACTTGAAGATAATATATTAATACGGTTTCACATACAAGGCTTAAATCTAGTCCCAGACTAAAATGCATGTTCGAGCTGTTTTAACTTGCACGGTCATATCTTAAAATATGTCAGTGCCATTGTTTTGTCTCAAGATGCACACTTGTAATGTTGTTGTTTTTTTCTTTTTTTTTTTCTAAAGCACATTTATAAAAGCTACTTAGATTAACTAAGGTCTAATCCTGGTGTAATCCAAGCCCTGTCTATGAAACCGGGCCTAATACAATTTTAAGAGGTGTGCTTTGTGATAACGTCAAATGAAAAGTTTTATTTAAAAGTACAGCCTGTTAACTGTCAGTGTACAGTGGGACACTTGGCACGCATTTCTAGTAATTTTAGGTTCCACATTATTTTGCAAAATATATATTTTCTATCAAATAAAAATGTTTAGTTCAGTGCATTTGCTTTACAGCAAACTTAAAATTCTTAAACTTTTTTGCACTTTAATTTTCTGAAGTGATTTCACTTTTGCAATAATCTGCTGAGTGTCTTTAAAAAGAGACCAACCTGAGGTCTGTATTTCATGAATTACAACCAAGTTCTATGCTCAAAAAAGGGGGTGATGGGTAACATGTTAAATCATTTTTATTAATCCTTTGTTGTGCAACAGCCTATTTTAGTAGAGGGGGCGTCCTCCGAGGACAACTCAAGTACAGTAAAAGTGCAAAAGAGTGGCCACATTCATTTTGTTCCCTCTTTCAGCTCATGACATGCAAATGTCACATGGCTCCATATTTTCTCCAGGGCATTTTTTCACTAATTTTCATCCAAATAATCACCTTCACTGTTATGCAAAGTATTTTCAAAAACTTTACATGATATATCATCAACTGTATGATAGGACATTACAAAAAACTGTGTTGCCTTAAGGCAACATTGTACCGTAATGGAATTGCATAAGGCCATTCCTGGCATACTAGGTTGGAATACAAATATATTTCATTTGTAAGGAAAAGTTAGAATTATCCAAATCTATTTGCATTTTTGCATGATTTTATAATGCACTTATAAGAACAGTAATTCACATACTATATCTGCACATACTGTATTATGATCCAATGCAGGAGATACATTTGGCACTTCAAAAAGGTATAAGGCACAGGTAGAACTCCCAGTTGATGAGAGTGAGGATGAGGTGTCATGATGAGGAAGGTGAGGTGATGCCATAGTGGCAATCTGGCAGGGTGAGAGTGAGAGCGAGGATAGAGATGAGGATGGATATGATAACTTGATATGATGGTTTGGTAATACTTGTGTTCCACGGTGGTACAATGTTTCCTGAGAGCAAAAGCTGGATATGAAATGTTACTTCTTATTAAATATGAAATGTGTAATATGTTAAAAACTATAAATTGTGTCTGGTTAAAGAAACTGAAGTTTTCAATAAATATACATATCTTTTTTTTTCTGCATGAAAATGTCAAATGTTTCAATTTGTCCGTTGTGGTACAATGTTGCCTTGAGGAATTTTTTTAATTATTTATAAATAAATACATTTATAAATAATCAAAATGTTTATTTATATTGTTATAGTGTCCAATATTAAGCAGGAAAAACATCCCAACTATTTTTTCCTCATTGATATCATATTATGCATTATAGAGGGTTAAAGTTAATATATTTTAAATGTACTAAAGTGCAACTTTATCATTACAAATTTGCACTTAATATAAATTTAAACTAGAACATTTTCATTTAATTGAAATGAACATAAATGGAATTACATACCAATTTATATAATTTTCCACTGTCAAATTTCAGTGGAAAATGGCAACAGGTAAAATTTGGTATTTAGCTGGTACGTGACACTGTCTATCATATCAAACATGTAAATGCACTTTTAACAATAAAAGTGAAGTGAGAAAGTGAAAAACAAAGGCTAGGGAACAAAATCAAAGGTCAGAGTCTTAGCTAGATCGTACAAGCAGACAGATACATTTCATACCATACATGAAAGAGGAAATGGTTTCACCATTTCCAAAATTCAACTGATCTTGTCTTGGTATCATAGTTAATTAAAATGTATAGTTCCTGTATTTCCCTTTCCTGTTAAGAGCTGAAAGCTGGTGTGAAAGCAGCATTCCTCTGATGTATATTTTAAAGAACAAATGTGCACCTCAAACACAAGATAAAAACCACATTTTTTTGTTTCCAGTCAACTCATGTTTTCTGCGGTTAGTGGTTGTGCAAGGTATTCCCTGAAAGACTTCAGCGTGATGTCCACATCCTACAGAGGAACTGTTTAAAATGAAATGGAAAAAGGCATTTCTTCAAGGGTTTTATGAATCTCGTTGTGGTTGTGAATCCTCATTAAACTTATTTGATCAATGGACAACTTGTATCATGATATATAACATCTAATATTGAATATAAGATATTAATTTATTTGACATATTGAGTAAAATAATATAACGATATACACTGTACAGGATGACACATGACATCCTGGGTACAGAGTGGCCTGTAACAAAAATGGAAAATCCTGTGACGCCAGAAAGAGGAACCGGTAAGGTTTAAAGGTATCAGGGATGCACCACAAAAATGCCTTTCATCTGTTAACATGTTTGCCGTGACTGGACCTCAATGGATGGACCTTGTTTTTGTGATGGCCCTTCTCTGCTGGGCAGACTGTAAGTTCAATAGCTTGTCTCTTGCACTGAAATTCGATGACGACACTGTTAACATTTTTAACAACTATTTCGTTTCAAAGCAGTCTGCATGTAAACAATGACCCATCCATGTGAAGTTTCTCTTGTACTGTTTTTAAGGTAGCCCTTCTCAGCAGGATGATTTGGCTCCCCTCGAAGTAAAATTCCATTCTTTGGACTTCAGAAATGTCTTACACTGGAAACATCCACACAAAGCTGCCAAACACCTGAAATATTTTGTTCAGCATAAAATGTAAGCATGCACGGCAATCTCGGTAATATCAGCACCTCCCAAATTAAGATAAATGGCATGATGATGAATCCTCACATCTTTGAAACTTTTCCTATTGATGGCCTTTCTTGATTTTAGATACGGAGACAAAGAGTGGACTGATTCTGACCACTGTCAAGGCATCCACAAGCTCGAGTGTGACCTGAGCCAGGCGACATCAGATCCCAGAGAATGGTACTATGCCAGGGTCCGTTCCCACTCCTCTGAGGGCTTCTCATCATGGGTCCTTAGCCACAGGTTTTACCCTCAGTGGGAAAGTGAGTATGCTACATTGTTTTAATTTTAGAAAAGCTTAAACATTGTCTACATCTGAAATGATCTTCCATACTCGTAATATGGTTGATTTTGGTATAGGGGAGAGTGGGGTAAGATGAGAATTTTTACTTATTTATTTACTCATGTGGTCTTCAAGATAAGAGTAAATAAGGCTGAAGTACAATGAAAGTAGCATTTCAGGATGTTTGCTATCATTTTAAATTATCATAATACATTTGGGTTCTAAAAATATGGCTTCTTATAAAAAAAAAAGTGTTCCTGTAGCTCAATTTACCCCATAATAGGGGTAAGTTAATCCAAGTCAGTAGGTAAATTGCACCATCTGGGTGTAAACAGACCATCTAATTGAATCTGAATCAAACCCATGTGAAATTGTAAAGACAATTTACCTCTTTTAAAAACACCTTCAATAATCAAATTTCCTTTTACAAATAGTCATATTTATTTTCTTAAAGCGAACTTAAACAACATAAAACCAATATCTTTAATTGTTTCTGAAACAATACATGTTGAACACCAAAGTTAAACAGAAACAGACTAAACAGAGTTTGTTGAGTAAAATAACAATAAAATAAAAACTGAATTAGAATGAATGAATAAATGTCATTGAAACTAATGAACATTTTAGTCAAAAGGTTCTTGACATGGTAGTTTTTCTGCAGTGTCAAACATGTTAGGCCATTAGGGACTACAGGTTGGAAGATATACGATTAAGAATCTTCTGGTTCTTATCAGAGAAGGATTTGGTGTACTTGTACATTGTTCCTATCACATACATTTTTTTAAGAAAATGATAAACTAAACCAGTTGTGTAACATTACACTGAAATGATACCAGTTCATACTTCAGAGATTTATCTTAACTACAGTGCCTTATAGTGCACTGGCACTGGCTCAGTTTACCCCACAGCATTTGGCACACTTTGCCCCATAGATGCCATTTTGGATAAAACTAGCTAGCTTACCAATTCAGGCTAATATTTATCTAAATGATTTGCATGGTTTTATACATTGCTAAATCACCAGTATGGATCATAAATATTTTAGACCTGGATAAATTTGCTTTGATGCGACAGCCATTATGTCTGTTATGTTAAAATTTTACTTTGACAAGCCAAAAACAGTGTTTAAAGTAAATGGGTTCCTTCCACTCCTCCCATGTGTTTCTCATTTTCACAGTCTGGCAGAAATGATGGGTGGTTCCAAAATATATGGTCACATGACAAAAAAAAGTGTACAGTTGCCTTAAGGTGGTGGGCCAACTTACCCCGTTCTCCCCTAGAAGTGCCAATCAAAGAGGAAGAAAGTTTACACAATGAACTTTGTGATGGCAGTGGCATAGCATTTTTTTCCTGTGGAAGTTCTCACCTAACAACTTCCTCTAAATTACAGCCAGTTTCAGCCCACCCCAGATAAAGCCGACTGTGACAGGACAGACCATCACAGTTCAGATCAGACCTCCGAGGACACCACTGCGAGGACAGAAGGGCTCTAGAATAAGAGTGACAAAACTCCAGAAACTGACATTCAGAATATACTTAATGCACAATGGTGTAGAAGAGGTAAGGGATTAGAAATTTAAACAATATCACACAGTCAGGAGTGTTGTTGTTCAGATACACAACTTTAGTTCAATAAACTAAATGTTAATACTGAATAACTTAACATTTTAAACAGTATTACTAGTTACTTTGTCTGTTTTTCTCCACAAATGAAGCAAAAGAATTAACATTCGCGCTTCTCGAGCAACACACAGTAAATGAACAAATCGGTTATGTAAACGATTCAGTAACTCACTCTTAAAGACAGTCACTTGTTGGCAACTTCTGGCATAAAGATGTAATCTGCAGAAATACTGTAATATCCTCACCGCTAATACATAGCGGTACAATGGAAGTAAACTTTTGGTTCTTCAAAATATATTTTGTGTTAAACAAAACAAACAACTATTTAATATTCTGAGAGAGCAAATGATAGGTACAAGTTAAGTTACCTTTTTTTTTTTTTTTTTTTTTTTTTTACAATTTGCTACATAAAAAAGCAAAAATTTGCATTGGAAAATTAACACGTGCAGAACAAATTGCACGTAATTTAGACAATAATAATAATAATAATAATAATAATAATTGACTGACAGCCCAGTTATTATACTCTTCAAATTCAGTATGCTAAACCTTCACAAAAAACATCTTTTCCAAATAGGAAATTCATGAAACGGACAGTTGCTCCAAGGACCTTGTGATTGAGGGGCTACGTCCGAAAACCACCTATTGCCTTCAGGCTCTGTCCGTTACTCCTCGCTCAAGCCGCAAAAGCTTACGGAGTTCCAGCACCTGCGTCAACACTCATTGAGGGTTTAGTGTCTCCCACCGGTAAGCCTTACGTAACATGTGATATGCTTTCTTTAGTAAGGGGAACACCTGAGATAAGTGATGGTGTCCATGACAAGTTTCCGCCTTTGTGCTTTCTCCAAGTTGCCTTCGGGGCATTGATGGTTGGTAGACAAAAAGACGACAGAGTGAGCACAGACACGCTACTTGTCATTCGAGACAGAGATTGCACCCTTGAGACACCCTCAGATCAAGTTCCAACCCCCTTAGGATAAATTAGAGCGATTATCTACTTTCCTGAGAGTTTCAATTCTGAGAATTTTGAGTGTTCTCTTCTGCCACATATAAGATGCACTAGTATTTTTAGAGTATTCGTATTAGTTCCAGTTTCGATTATAACATTTCTGTTTTATCTGCCTGCAGGGTGAGGCTGCTTCTGGACCTTTGTTCAACATGAAAATTACACACATGCACACTACATAGTGGAATGTCTGCAAATTTTCACCAAGGTCATGTTTACTATAAAACAGACTATAAGCCTGGCCTAGCTTTTGGTTACATTAAAGCTGAAGTGTGTCACTAGCACAATCAAAGGGAATGTAAAAAATAATGACTGTTTACATACGGGTTTCCCCAACACTCATCTTTTATTGGCCGGACAAACGGATAGTCCCGCCCCCAATTCACACTCTGGTTTGAGCCAGCAGCAGTGTGGAAAGTGTTTGCTCTTTTTTCTCTCTCTCTCTCTCTCTCTCTCTCTCTCTCTCTCTCTCTCTCTCTCTCTCTCTCTCTCTCTCTCAGGGGAATCAACAAATGGCTTACTTGAAGTTATGTATTATTACCTTAGGGTATTAAGATAGTATTTTAAAGTGTTAGTTCACCCAAAAATGAAAATTCCGACATGAATTACTCACCCTCATGTCGTTCCAAACCCGTAAGGCTTTCGTTCATCTTCGGAACACAAATGAAGATCTTTTTAATGACATCTGAGAGCTTTCTGTCCCACCAATGACAGCCTATGCAAACCACTTTCAAGCCCTAGAAAGGTAGTAAAGACATTATTAAAGTAATATATGCCACTTTATTTACAAAATATTAATCTCCAACTCATGTTCACGCAACAACGTCTGGGAGGTATTCCAGAAGGCAAGGTTAACTTACCTTCACATATACCTTGAACTCCTGGTTGATTAACCCAAACCTTGCTTATTCGAGGTATGCTGGTTCCAAAAATCCGGGAGTAAATTCAGACAACCCAGAGCATGTTCCCGGTTAACACGCAAGACATTCTCAACAGAGCGACGAATCGATGATTCACCTGGAAACAGACAAGTGCGCCATACTACTTCCTTCTTTTATTTAATGGCGATTTGCATAACCTACTTAGTGCACATGGCCACCTATTTGACGGTTGTGCAATCAATTTTTCAATCTTCGTTTTATAAGTAATCTTTATTCACTGAGCATAAAGATTGTATTGTTTGTTTGATGCTAATTAATCGAATGCAGATCCATGTGTGAGATTGCAATAATATATTTGAATTTAATTAAAATGTAAACATTACCTTGTTATAATAGTGCTTTAGAATTAATATATAATAATGGTATATTATAACTGTAACTATACAACACATTTAGTTATATTAATATAAATCTATTAATTATATAACACACATCTGAATACCTCTTAAGCAAACTAACCCTGGAACATAACCTGCTCTGGAGTAAGTTATGTTCAGAGAGTGAGTTGCTATGGCTACTTACATACCCTGAAAGTTACCTCCAGGTTATCCGCTTACTCTTAAACGTACCCAGGTATGTCACATAACCTGCTTTCTGGAATACAGTCCTGCTCTTGCATCAACACAACACCTATGTGAATGCTCTTATAAACACTTCTTGGAGATATTTGGTGAATAAAGTTGTTTTTTTTTGCGCAAAGCACCCACGTCGCTTCATAAAACTGAGGTTAGTAGTTAATGACATAATTTTCATTTGTGGGTGAGCTAAAAAACATACACACTTCAGCTTTAAGGCTAATGACTGTTGAAAATACATACATGAACTAAAAGTCATGTTTAGGGCTGACAAACACCAGACAGAATTAGTTGAACATTATGATACACAATCTTGGAAAACAAATAAATGTTTACAGCACATGACAGAATATAAAAAGTAATTATGAAAAAAAAAAATGCGTAAATGTTGTATAAAGTTTTTTTATTGGTCACTTATGTAAAGTAAAATAGTAGAATTTGATATAAATGAGATGATTCTGGGCTCAGCCCTTTTTGAGCCCTCCTGGAGCAAATAACCAGTCCACATCTGAACTGAACAGCTTTTAACATTAAATTGGTCACATGGGTAAAACATTAGATAAAAACAGAGCTCAATACAACATACACTGTGCACTAAAAGCAAAACCAGTACAACTATTTGCAGTGCATGTGAACCATGTAACAATCTTTCAAAACCATTTCACAATCCAAGATTTCAACTTTGGTGAAAACATGAATATTAGTCTTTTACACATCCGTGTCCTTCACTTTTGGGAATCGGTCCAAATGAAACTGCTTTAAAATGCTGATCTCCGCAGTTCTCCGATAACAGGAAAAATGATTGTGCTTAGACAATAACACCAAATGAATTCTGCAAAAATATTACATCATATTACTTCATCTTAAAAGTAAATGTTCATTGCAAGACATAAAAGAGGCACCACAATGTCTCTTGAGTCCATTGTTCTTATGAATTCTAATGTGCAGTTGTATATCTAAACTAGTAGTAATCATTACATCTTAATATAATAACAGCATAAATGTAATGAACAATCATCATTACACGACTCAAAAATTCCAGTGCTACACAACATATTTTGTTCTTCCTCTAAAATATTTCCAGTCATTTTGAAAACCTGTGATCATTTATGAACAAACAGCACATTTACTCTGAATGACATAATTACCATAAATACAGTAAATAATCCTAGTCCACACTACAAGGAAAAGCTTTTCAATACTGTATGCAAGTTGTTGCTCAAACATCTTTTCCAACAAACTAAGAGTTTAGTACTCTTCCATGTGACAGGCTAGAACCACAAAATAACGTTTCAATTTGTTCAATAGTGCATGTGCCAAGTTACAGTCGCCACATCTTGAAGACACAAAACAGTATTTTTAAATGTCACACAGAAAGCACTGAAAAGCAAGATACTGAACTACTGAAGTCCACAATAGACAATGAACAAGTTAACAATTCAGTCTTCTACACAGGGTAATGATTGAGAAAACAGTTTGAATATAAAGACTAGCAGCTAAGAGAGCAAGTGGGTTTTGTGGCAGCAGTTTAAATTGCTAAGATACAGTATAAAGATTAAGTATATTTTAAATTATAACTCTTTCTGTGAACCTACTGCAGCAGAAACTCAAAATCAAGCTACTCAGATGGTAACAGTTTTAAACAGCATCCTGGTGCTTCAATTCATTTATTAGTGGATTTATAATTCCATTTATAATTTATAATTCCATTTTTAGGGTTTGTAGGGACAGGGAATGATCTGTAAAATAGTAGCAATATTGATAGACACCATCAATACAATTCATTCATTACTTGGTATAATGCGATGTTTATATATAAATATATATACTGTTTTGCTTCCCATCTGTGTTTGATCAACAATACTGCCATAATTAGTTATGCATCCTAAAAGGTATAGACATGTATTCACTCCTAAAAAACATAATTAGATCAAATGCATTTGAATTAAAGCTAAAAAAGGAGAGGGTCCATGAGGTTGGCATCCATTATAGCTTTAAGGAATGTTGGAAAAACGAGCAGAAAGAAATTGTGCACTGCATGATTCAGGAATCAATTTCAAAAGGTCATTAAAAATAAAACCTTTCAAATATAATGCATTAGCATAAGAAAAATAAGGAGCTATGTAGGGAAATTCTAAGTTGACCCATGAAAGCGCTGTTTGAGCTAGCAACATAAGGTCTGTTAGTTTGGTCAATCACATCAGCGATAGAACTTCATCTGTACAACTATTAATAATTATACTATACAAACACTGTGGGCCCTGTTTATGCCTTTCATATGACATTACATGATACAGAATCAAATAATAAAAATAAAAAAATCAGTAGTTTCTAACAGAATCTGAGATTTTGTTCATGTGTACTGATCAAATCACTGCGATTCTACTGTAAGTTCAGTGGAATATTGATCATTCACTTCATATATGTCACTTCATATTAAATTACATATCAAAGTAAACAGCATATAAATAAAGGTACCACAGAATATCTCCAGCAGCAATGGCTCAAATATTGATCAAAGGCCATGATGTTAATCTTGGAAAAAACAAAACAACTAAATAAATGTCATGTGGAACAGGCAGATTCAAGACGAAGGTAAGATTTTGTTCCAGATGCAGCTTATTTCAGGATAAAAACTCTTTCTCCAGTTCAAAGACAGATAGCCGACCTGGTGTGCTCTGTATTCGACAGAGGGGAACCGTGCAGTCTCGTTTTTGACCCTCTGTGTCCATGTCCAGTAAAGAGCAGCCCATTTTGACCTCTGAGGGGAGGACCATGTCCAAGTTTTGGGCACTCTTCTCCCCAGAGTAGTGCCCGAGTGAATAGCTCTTATTGCGACTCTTTAGAAGACTCCAGGAGTGAGATTTGCTTCTTAGAGAAAGCGGCCTGGGTCTAGATACTGGTTCCTTCTCTTGAGCAGGCTCTCTCTCAGCCTTCTTTTTTGTGGTAGTGGTAGAGGAATCAGTTGGACTGGCCTGGCAGTTACTGCTGCCGTTAACTAAAGCAAAGAGAGTAACATCATTAATAAACAATATTCAGTTTAATTTTATAAACTCATTTCCATCTACTTTTATATTTAGATAAAATACAATTGCTATAAAACCATTTTAAATGGTCAGGCTGAGATTTTTTGTGAGAAGTTCTCCGGTGTAGACAAATACGAAATAATCCACACAATTATTAGTGAATGAGACCCATTGTTATTAAAGTAAATTATCTAAAATGTCCATTTTACATACCGTAAATGTTGAGGTCTAAATTTACTTGTAGCATTTAAAACAATCCAATTTAAATCGATTATATATTTTAAGTATTTCTTTTTAAAAAGTTTAATTATTTTTAATTATTTAGACAAAAAAAGTAGATATTTAAAATCATCTATTTATTGGTTATCAGAAATAATTCTAATATCTGATATCTTGATCAGCCCTTAAGAATATCAGCACATAACTCACTGGTCTGACACACAGCAGGACTGGACTTCTTTCTCCTATGCCGAGAGCTGGATCCAGAAGTGAGATCTTGTACAGGGGTTGAGGGCAGAACATCACTAGTGCCTGTATTCTGATGTGTCCGGGAATTGTTAGTTGGAGTCTCGTTCATTAGGTTGTACACAGACCCCTCAAAATCAGACTGCAGGAGGCACTTGGTGGAGTTGCACTCAGAAATCGATGACATGGCGAGCAGGTTTACAGGCCCTGTGGTGACCTCGTCCTTGCGTGAACGGCCACCAGGGGGGCTGGTGCTGCGGCGGAAGCGAGTAGCACGCTGAAACAGGCCCTCTCGTTTTTTCTTCTCCTCACGTGGCTCTGGTTCCTCATTGATAGAACCCTTACAGACCTCTCGCAGGTCAAAGCCGAATGCGACAGATGCCAGGATGGAGGCACAGCCATAGAGAACAGAGTCTGTGCGCCGGCATGTGGTGCTGCGCTTCAGGCTGTTGGTGGGTGTGTGCTGAGGTGTGGTGCTAGTGGAACTTGTGGATGTAGTTGGGTCCTCCTGGCTCTCACCTCCACCAGGCGGCCCCTGGCTCTCCCCCTGTTCATCTTTCCACAGAGGTAGATCAATATACACCTGGTTGGGGAACTTGAGTTGCTTTGGTTTGTTGTCAGATCCATCAGCAGAGCATACTTCATCTTTATTGGTTCCTGAGGGGGAATAAAACACAAGACGGGTATAACTACAGATGTTAGGTAAGACACTTTATTGTGTTATTTCATGATCTATTGAGTAGTTTCAATATTCTTAAATCCAATCTATTCCATTAGTTTCAATTACTCGTCTATGCCAAAGCACACTTTGCTCTTTCCTCACCAGAAAACTATGATTGAAGATATAGGTCACTTACGAAAATCACACAGCCATATAGCCTTAAAACTTAGAAGCAACTCGGTCTAGAACTTGCCGGGGAGCTAGGGAATAATGTTGTGTATTTGTGCTCCTTTGAATCTGGTCCAATTTAAAGTTGTTCACGGAAATAAATTACATTATTAAAATAATATTATTATTATAATTATTATCAGGGCCTACAATTATTCCCCAATTGCATTATTATTATACAAATACAAAAATTAGACAAAATTAGTGAATTAGTCAAAGATATTTATTCTGCATTTACTCTGTTTTCGCGCACCACGCAAGCATTTGAATGTCCGTGTTCACTACAGTATGCACATTGTTGTAAATCAGTTCATCAAATAAAGCCATTGTGTCTCTTCAGAAGACTTGGATTTGGATTAGACCACTCCATTTATTTTTATGATGCCTTTTTTATGATGCATTTTTTTGGATCTTTTAAGTTTTAGAAGAACAGACTTTAAATGGAGGGGCAGAAATCTCTCAGGTTCCATAAAAAATTATCTTTATTACACTTTATTGTGTAATTTCATGATCGGTTAAGTAGGGATGTCACCGGTACTTCGAGACCAAGTCGGTACTGAAATCTTTTTAAAATGTGACGATACCAGCATTTC
This sequence comes from Paracanthobrama guichenoti, assembly GCA_018749465.1. NCBI lineage: Eukaryota > Metazoa > Chordata > Actinopteri > Cypriniformes > Gobionidae > Paracanthobrama > Paracanthobrama guichenoti. Next base: position 4,070,824 of record CM031955.1, read on the forward strand.
TGTAGTCCCGGTAGTACGAGTATATTCGGTACCCGCAGATGCGTTCAGTGGCTTCCGTGTTTATCTAAGCGCAGGGCTCCAGACTGTAGTCGAATATATACTAATGTCTGCAAATATTAAACTGCTAAATACTATTTAAATATTAATCCTGCATGTTCTGCGTCTCTGTGTGATGATATAGATTTAAAACAACATGAGGGTAAGTACGTGATGACAATTTATTCTAGATGCTAAAAGACTGCAGTGAACAAGCAATTTGACAACAAAATAAAATAAAACTTTAGAATATGAACTGGGCAGACAGTGATTAATGTCATGTCAAGAAGGTGTTTTCAGGGAACTTGTTCTTTCTTACATGATTTAAAGATACAAAAAAACTGAGTACATGGAAAAAGTAAAATGGAAGATGAGCGCTCTTTACATACCCTGCTCTGCAAATAATGCAGCCAATGGAACAGATTTCTGGGACTTCATAAGACTAGTGGACCAGGGACTGCTTCCATCTGAGAGAGGTCGAACTCTGAAGACAAAATGACAGTGGCACCAACAATTAATAACTCATGAGAATACACTAAAGCACGCATACTAAAGCAACTACATGCATTTGTTGAATAATTAAAATAGAACATGGTGCATAAAGATAATATTTTTGTCTTAGCTTTAAGAAAAGGAACACACACACAAAAATAAACTGTTCCAACCTTTCAGCACAATTTCCTCTTTCCTTCGTCTGCACAGAGCTTGGTCCCCATGTGCGGCCCTTCTTCTTGAACCCTTTCTTAACATCTTCAAACTCCTCAGGTTTGTAATTGGTGCTTCGACCCCATGTCCTGTTGCTCTCGTCCAGGGTCACTAGAGATGAAGATACATAGAATTTAAAACAGAATTGCTAAAACTAATGGAAACGTTCCATTAGTCCCAATATCTGCCACACCACAGACTGAGATTCAATCTATTAGTCCTTCACAGCAGAGCGGAAACAGCGTTTTTAGGGAATTAAGGCAACCTCCACCACCCCAGCAACACAATCATCAATCATGTTAAAATCAAGTAAGAACAAGTGTTAAGTGTATCGTTACAATCATTCTAGAAAACATGGCGCTTCAGGAAGAACATTGTGAGAACATTAGGTTTAAAAGGCACAATATGTAAGATTTTTAGATCAAAATATCCAAAAACCACTAGAACAATGTTATATATTTTGTTGGCTTGTGTACTTACATTATCCTAAAAGTTTCCAGCAATGTTTAAATCCAGAGAAATAAGCAATTTTAACCAGAACATGGAGTGTGCCCATGCGTCACTTGTCAATAACCGTCATTTCAGCACTTCCTAGATTTCCATAGAAACACTAAAGATGCTTTAATATATTATGTGTTTTATAAAGACATGTGAGCAACTGTTTGAATACATTTATCAACAAAAAACTGATCGCTATTATACATCTTAACATGGATAGTCTTATTGTTTGAATTGCTTAAGTGATTTACCATGAGTACCATGTTTTTACCATTGCTCAGAGACAACACTAATTTTGTCAAGTGGCTAACATAGCATAATCAGAGAAAGGTTTAGCCATCAAATTAAAAGAGCGGTAGAGGCCGACTTCAGCATAAGCATAATAAAAGCTCAGATGGTCTCAAGACCAGTGTTTCGCGCAGGTGTCTTCATTAGCAATCCCTCCCACGGGTCTCGGCCTGCCCTGCTTCATACCAGCGTGATGTTAATACAATTTTAATACATTCGCTCATCCATGAACATGACTTCTGCCTGAGACCTTTCCATCGGCTGTGGAGCTGAAGACAACAACTCCCATGATCCCACAGTCATTCACAGCGTCATCCAGCTACGTCTTTGTTATAAATAAGTGACCTCTAGTGGCTAAAACTTACATACTGTGCCTTTAAATCCTTTTAGATTTTATACATTGAAAAGTGTTACAATTGATGCAATCATCAGATCGCGTTTGGCAGCACCAGCTCAAGGTCTACCAAAATGTCCTTGATCCTCAAAGGCAGTCAAAGCAAAATCATTACAAACAATTAAAACTTCATAAGCATCAAGCAATGTGTTATGACAACCAGTTGTATCCTAAAGGCATCAAAGCAAATTAGAGATGTTATGAAGTAAGAGCCATAGTGATTAGCAATCACACCAACACACAGTTAGATGGGGTGGCTTTGTCTCACAGGACCACAGTGTCCTTGCCTTTCTTCCTAAACCCGCTAGGAGGTTTACACTCGCTTGTGATATCCACATCTTGGTGATACACAAACATACTGCCACTTCGGCTAGTCTCACCTGGGTGGCTCACTGATGGGAAAAACATAAGTTAAAAAAGTGTGACAGACAGCAACCATTGGCACTGACCTGGATGACACTTTTTTTGTCACTGATGAGCATAATATTTTACTGTATTGAAACTGGCAAACATTTAAACAGAAATTATATGGGCCTATCTTGATATTAGCTTATTACAATGGAAATCTGTTTGAATTTCAGTTACTTGTTTAATTACTTTAAGATAAATATCTTGCAATTGGAAGATAAATGGTGGAACTTATAATATAAAATATATATAAAATAATATTATATTTATTAAATATTTACATTTCTAAACCTACTAAAAAGCATGTCTGATGGGTTTATGTTTTACCCAGAATCTCAAAAACATTGGGAAACTGTAAAATAACTGTCAGATTCTGTATGGGATGTGTAAGAGAGTGGGCACTTACACTGAATGGCTCGGAGGCGAGGGATCAGTGTAGGGCTGCTGGGAGGGCTGGAGTTGGTGCTATTGAGGCTTCTTCTCTTGTCCATAGTTGGAGATGCCTGAACTGTGATTTTATGCTGAAAATCTATTAAACACAAATAAGTTCACCCATAAGTAATATTTAATATTTACATTTTACAAAAAAAAAATTTCACATCAACCTTTTTCACAACTAGAAAAAAGAAACACATGATAAACAATTTACTGAGATTAATTAATGTGAATGTGATATGCTACGCTACAAATTCATAAACTAATAAGCTGACTAGTACGTTTCTAACCTGAGGGTAAACTGATGCGGTTGCCATCTTTGAGCTTGAGGCGGCTGCGTTTGAACTTGCCCTTCCGTTTCTTAACATTGGGCTTGTCCTTGTTGAGTTGGAATATGAGGATGTTGAGCTCACGCTCGAGTACGTTAATTTCCCGCTCGGCCAGCTGCTGTTCCCTCCTCTTCAACAGCTCTTCATGAGACTTCTGTTGAAGGGCTGCCCGCGTCAGTTCCTCCTCACGAGAACGGAGCTCCTGTTGGTGTCGAGAACATTTGTGATCAAGCACATTTTGTTTATTTAAAAACTACATAATGTTGAGTGAATGATGATAGAATTACATTTTGGGATAAACTATTCCTTCAAACTTTGGCCAAACAACGACCAAATAAATAAAGATTTTGATATACTGAATCACAGCCTAAGAAAACAAAATCGGATCGTTCTCATGCTTATGAAACACCTGCATGTCTACGAGCAAAAACAGATATCAATAGTATGAATGGCAGTTTCACTTCCTTTGGCCTTGGAGAACAGAGCTCAGATTCCTCTCTGCCATGAACTGCTCATTTTAGGTCAGCCTTCTCTTCTTGGTTTTACCCTTGAGCACCACAAACACGACAATAACACTAGACCTGTGAGTGAGTGATCCACAAAACAGCAGCACCATTTATAAGCTACTAAATAAAAACTCAAATTTCTCTCTCTACTTTCCACTTCTGCTCTGGCTTACAGTTCAAACGTAATGCTATGAATATGGTAATGGAAATCCTGCCTTATAAGAATCATCTTTGTGATTGAGTAAACTAACTCTCTCTATATCTTTAATAATCCACATATAAAAAAAAAAAAAAAACGAAGCGTTTTTAAGCATTAATCAAAACGGTTTTCCACCCACATGGAGTAAAGCCGTTGGGCCAAATCTCTCAAGAATAAATTTTGTAAGAAGCTTTGGGGCATGCTGCCAAAAAGCACACTTGGACAGATGATTTAGACAATTACTTAGTGAAAAAACAATTTGTTTATTTATAAGTGAGTAAAAGTTCACGTGGCGCAAACAAGGTAACAAGGAAGATATGTGACAGGACTGTATCTAAAGGAGTGGAAAAATTCACTGATCAATAATGACTTGAAAGAATGTATGTGGAACACAGGATTTCTACATGAAGTTTTAGCTGACTTGCAGGAAAAGGCATTCTTGATCAACCAATGGCAAACCCTTTTCAACATAAGCTGCAAAGATCGGAAGCAGCTTATCATATTAACTTAAAGCCATTTCATTGCTAATAGCTGGCTTTAAGAGGATCAGTTCAACCAAATAGAGCTAACCTGTTAAAATCTGAACCATATTTGATAAAACAATATAGGCCCACTGTCTCATTACAAAACAAATCTATATTGTTAAAACTATAACTTCAATGTAACAAGCTCAGAAATGAAACGGACAAGTCAATGAAATCTTTATCAACTGACCTTTTCTTTAGTGCGTAGCTCATCAAACATTTCCTGGATCTCCACTCTCCAGTCCTCCTGCATTGAATGGAAGGAGTCCTGTGGCATGGTGGCCATCACAGCCTCCTCTATGGCAGTCAGCTGCTCCAAAATGGAAGCAAAGGTCGGACGGATGTGGGGATCCTGCTCCCAGCATTCTATGAATCATTTTGTTTTGTAACTTGTAGGTTATCATCACAATGACCATGCAGGGACATTTTAATTCATTGCTGATTGCAGTGGTACTGGTTCACACTTAAACCCCATTCACATACAATTCACTTCAATGAGTTTGCCATTTTTGTGAGGGACCATTGTGAGACATGATGTTGTCCAGAGAAGCAACAAAGTCGAGAAATGTTTAACTTTATGCAAATTAAAAATGACTTTCAGGAGTGAGGTCTGTGTCAGCAGAGTTCACACACTTCGAGTGCAATAAAGACAATAAAGACTGTTCTATAATGATGTATATAAAAAAAAAATACTGCATGGGAATTCATATATTGATAGTTTTTGTTGATTATCCACCTTATTTTAACATAGCGGACATAGTGGTTATTTGTAACTTGAATGTGCAAGGTTTCCATTGTCATTCGCTTCCAGTTATTTTACCAGTACAAAAACTTAAAGTCCATTATGCTGATTTGTAGTTTTCTTCCATAGCTGCTAATGACTCAGAAGTCTTGCACATTCCAAAATAAAATAGCTTATTTCCTTGTTGCAAAATAAGGTGGAAATGATGGAATGATTAGTTCAGCACTAATGCAGTTCATTAAAACAGTTCCACTGCATAATGTTCATTATTAGGGACAAGAAAACAGATTATTTGTTAAATATGAATGACGTTTTGGAATCGTCCGGTGGTATGAGTGAGTTTAAATAGTATTTTGATAGATTGTTCATCTGGTTAATGATTTAATACACTAGCACTACTGTAGTTTATATAATTAAACTACAGAATATTCCTTTAGCGACAAGAAAACTAGTCAAATTGGAATATCATCTTAGTTTTTCCATTAATATACATAATCTACAATCACCTTTTTAAAAGATACGTCCAGATGTGCAGTCTACCAATAGTGACAGCACTAGGAATGCCCATGACCAACTTCAAGTACGGAGACAAACCACATGTAGCAACAAAGTCGCTTGGGGTATGAATGGGGCATCAGTGCCTAAATGTCAAACAATCTCATGGAGTGTTGATAACAAATAGTGAACCATGGGATAAACAAATGAGTAATATCAATACACTACTAGCAGACCTACCCTCCATGAGCTTGGCAAAAGGCTCGGGGCAGGTAGATGGAATGGGAAGGGTTAATTTGTTGACAGCAACTCCATAGGCAACTGCCAAACCATCAATGCCACGGTAAGGAACCTCTCCAGTCAGTAATTCCCAAAGGAGGACTCCATAACTGGACAGAAAATAGAACACAGGGAGGTGTCAGTGTGGTATGGGTAGGTAATAATCACACCAATTGGCTGAAAGAATTGTGCATGTGTACAGTATTAACCAGGCAGGCAATTTGGTGCATGGCAAACATTTTATGATGGCTAAAATAACAGTTCCCTTCTTAACATCATGATAATGAAAAGGAAAAGAACGGAAAAGATGTTTTAGCAATGTTAGGAAAGAAGGGAGAAGTGAAACCGATCATGCGTTGGCATGCAGTAAGCAATGCCTGAGCAAAGCGCCATGAGAAATTTTGAAAAAGGATGAGTCTTCACATTTAGCTTTCATAAACAAGGTAAAAGGGCAGTTGGAACACCACCAAATGCTGTACTGATTGAAACTGACCTAAAGTTTTGTGAACAAAATCAAACACTAGGCATTACATTAAAGCTCTGTTCAAAAACCTAGGCCCTCTTTACAATGAGTATTAAGATGCATTTTGGTCGATCGGATCCCAAGTGGACGATGCTAAATACAGATGTAAACGAGGTCTAAAGCACTTTGAGCTTGACCACTCTTCCAGAGGGAGACGAAAACGCATTCGACCAGATTGCTTTTGTAGTGTAGGTTGTGTTTACATGTGTTTACATGGTCAAATGTGTTCAAACAGCCACAAGAGACCGCCTACTGACCAAACGTGTAAACATTTTTGGAAGGGTACTGGCCAGATAGGATTTAAGGGCATCTAATGCCATTTCATGCATTCTGACTTATTTACACTGTTAAAGAGTTGGATTCTCATGCTAAACATGGCCAAAATATATGTATGACGGAGAATTTCTGTTCCAAATACACTCTTTCGGGATTTAAAATTCCGCAACGTTTTTTTCCGAGTATGGCCATGTATGACGTCAAAATGGGTGGAATTCCTTGTATGGGCACTTCTCCCGGATGAGCGCGTGCGTCCATCAACGAGCTTCATTGGGGTTATGGGAGTCGTCAGTAGCACTGTCATTTAGACCACGAAATCAACAATGTCACTAAAGAAGTGTGTTTCTGGTTGTGAGGGAAAGAATCTTTTTAGCTCCCCAAATAACCCAGCATTAAGGAAACAGTGGATGCAGTTTTTTTTTCCGGAGCAGCAACAGAGTTCTGCAAGTGTGTGTGTGTTTGTTCCTGGTCATGAGTCGAAACCACAGGCGATGATGTATTGTGTGTGTGTGTGTGTTTTTGTGACATATCAGGACACAAATGTGTACAATGACATGGGTATGACATAGGTATTACAAGGAGAGGGTGACTTATGAGGACATTACCCATGTCCCCATTTTTCAAAAGGTTTATAAATCATACAGAATGAGTTTTTTTTTTTTTTTTTTTGATAAAGTAAAAGTTTAAAGTGCAGTTTCCTTTGATAGGTAGGTTTAGGGGCAGGGGGATAGAAAATACGGTTTGTATGGTATAAAAACCATTACGCCAATGGAATGTCCCCACAATTCACAAAAATAAACGTGTGTGTGTGTGTAAGGTGCTTGTGAGTGACTTTAGCTCTGTCCACTGCATGCCTTCATGAGTTCAGCTGTTTTCGGAAAGAATCAGTACAGCGCATCTGTCTTTTATAAATGATAAAACTAAAGACTCTTCTGAGATATGAAGGATGGAATACTACTCTATAGGTACTCAACATGAGATTGGCAGAAACTGTGTGTGTTATGACCCCTTTAAACTTTATCGGCTGAAGACCCAAGTTTGGTTTGAAGACGAAAAATGTAGCAAGCACAAGGTTTTCTAATACACACTCAGCATTTGGAGTGATCTGGTGGAAACGAAAGCTGCTGCTCTCTGTATGATTTACTATCGTCTCTGTGCGTGTTCATATGTAAATTGGGCAAGCATATTTTGTCCATTAGAAAAAAAGATCTGAAAAAACCCACCCATAGACCCTCCCCTCGAAGAAATCTGTACAGAATGGTTGTAAGTGAACAAAAGATTAACACCAACACCCGATCAACTAAAATGGATCTTAATACCAGGTGTAAACAGGGCCCTAGTGAGCTGGCCTGGCAGTCTATCGCCTACATATGGAGCAGCATCCAAACTGAAACTGATTCTCTTGACTTGAAACAAATCCAATAATGTTTGGAGTTACCAAGCTATAGACACAATATTCTAATGCCTCTACATATTCATGGCACACACACATATATTCAGTCTGTAATTATATTAAACAATGCTGTATCCATGAACAATACATGTTACACTGACTTAGAATTTGGCCAAAATGAGGTGTCACAGAAGTGTAATTATGCATTTTGGAAAAGCTTAAAATTATGCCTATCCTCAAGTAACTAATTCACTTTAAAAACAGGCTTTGAACCAAACATTGCAATTAACTTAAAATAACAGCTTACCTCCAGACATCACTCCCTTTGGAAAACAGAGAGGACTTGATGACCTCAGGAGCCATCCAGGAATAAGTCCCAGCAGCACTCATTTTTGTCGTTTTGTGCCACTCACGAGCAAGGCCAAAGTCAGTAATCTTCAGGATTTTTCGACCAATGTCATCATTCTCAATTTTTTCAAGTAATAAAACTAAAAAAAGAACAAAGACAGGAGAAATGTTTTAGTTATTTGTACTATATTACTTATGAATTAATAGTAAAAAGTGTTTTAAAGATGAATTGGACAAATTGAGAAGTGAATGGGCCATTCAGAGCAGCCATTTTAAAATATGATGGGAATGTTTTCAACACGTGAGCCTTAGCCTTTGAGCATTTGTCAATAAATAATACAGAAATGCTAAGAGGGTGATCATATTTCCACGCTTTTATCATGAAGTGGAACCTTCAAGGACAGAGTCTACATGAAGAACTCAGAGCGACATACAAGTCGCTCTAGTTTACAATACAGTCTCATACCAAATGACAAACAACATGAGAATGTAGGCCAGCTGTCTTTGAAGTCAGGAACATCCTGAGGTCAGGAGCAGTATTATTTCTCACCGGTTCGGTCCTTGACAATTTTTTCAACTTGAGACCTTTATCAACATCAGTATGTAATAAATAGGGAGGCCCTCAGTTGATAACTACATGTCTGATTAATCTGACCTTGACTCCCTTCCCGTCACGATGATCTGAGGGGGGTAACTAAGTAGTGATATTTGCGGACACATTTCATTAAACACTTAACTTTCCCAGGCTTCATCCAGCATTCATTGGAGAGTACTGGCCTTGACTACACTCCCAGTTTATGCACCTGTTACAATTTAAGACATTTAGTATAACTGTAACATTTTTATTCATTTAGCGCAAGTACTGAAAAACCGTAATTTGTATTTATTAATGCAACAAGCCAGAGAAAGGCGAAACTCTCAGTTTTCCATAATGAGGATTGATCCTTTACAATTGTCTTAATTTCTTAAGGAACACCAGGAATAAAAAGAAAAATGTTTTTTTGTTAGCAAGGTCTCAGGCAAAATTGACAAAACTTTCATTTTGAGACAAACATGAAGATTGGGATTTCATTTCGAACAGGTTGCACCTTTCAGGTTAACCTCAGCTGTTGGTTTCTAGCACTTTAAGGTTTCCTTTCCATGAAGTAACAACACCAAACAACAGTTTAAAAAAAAAAAAAAAAAAAACCTTCTAAACTAATAGTACTTTTCTTACTATCTTGCTCTCATTCAATCCCACTTTTGTAACATCTTTTCTTGTCTCAGATTTCTATGGTGTCCATTTTATGGAGCAGAAAATCACCTTTAGATCACGAGGCAATAACCGCTGCCTCTAGTACGTTTGCCATGGTCCTCTATCTCCAACAAGGACATTAGGCCTCATTCACCAAGCATGTGATTGCACAAAATTGTGTGTGAAATCTGCGTATGAACATTTTCACAAACAAATCACAATTCACCAAAACTTTCAAACTAAAATGTATTCAACATTTACGAAAAAATGCAGGAACAACTGAAACCACACATAAAAGGCACTTTCTCTGTGCTGCCTCATGTTAAGAAGTTCTATTTCATCTATATTTCAACATGAATATAATTATATAACTTTTTATTTTTATATAATTAAAATGTTTTTGTTTAATTAATTTTTAATAATTGATACTTTAATTTCATCTTCACACATATATTTCATCAAATACAGTGAGAGTAAGAAAAGCTGTGTACAGGTATGTCCAGCTGGTTAATGAGAGGTCTGTAATATCTGTATAAAAGTAGTTTGAACTGGTTTTGAGAATGACACACTTGGCATTGCTCAAGGATCGGGCGAGAGCGCATCTGCAGAGAGTGGCATATGTTTGATGAGAGTGACGAAAGACTGTAAAGGAAAAGCTGTGCGGAAAGCCCTTATATGGAGATGGCTTAAGCATGTTTTATGCAAAACACTGCCCAATTAGAATACTTTAAAATTCACTAACATTAGACAGAGATTAAAACAAATTCATGTGTGTGCGCACGTTGTAAACTGGACAAGTTCTTCTGTGCATACAAATACAAAATAATCCACGCAATTATCAGTAAACGAGACCCATTGTTCTCTACACTGTCAGTCAGAGTGTGTGTGTATATGAGAGCGAAAGCGAGAGAGAGAGCGAGAGAGAATTTTTTTTTTTTTTTTAAAGCGCACACATGCTTGAGATTCCTTAACATTACACTTCATGTGCCTGAAATTGCAAAACAAGAGTTTTGAAGCGTGGCACAGTGCCGAGTTTCACAGGGACTGCTGGCAACAGTTCTGCAATATTCTTTACCCCCAATCAGGGGAAGCTCCCTGTCTTGGAGAGAAAACAGCAGCCATTGAGGAGATTAAAAATAATGAAAATAAGCCTTTCAGGCCCAGGAGTCGGGGCATTCTCGGGTTGGCAGTCACCTAGCAACCAGTGCTTGACCATTCCATTGTGCAAACTTATGTTAAGCTTTTGCCCCCTCGTTAGCGACATTCCTTTGAGTGAGGTATTAAAAGATTACGGCACAAAAACATCATTTCACTCACTATTTGCTATATCTTAAAGATGATCATTGATCAGATAAGCAAGACTGAGAACAAAGGAAATCTTATTTCATTTCTTATTTTTGAGAGTCTAATATTTGACTTTGCTGCTATGTGCCTCCCTAAAAATTTACCCTCCACCTTTAACCTGCTAAACAATGTACCGCTGCAACCTGAATGGGTCCCCCTCAAAAACACAGCAGAAAGGGTCTGGCTCATGATGGGTGGGTGTTCTGAGAGCACTGAACAAACACACGTTATTTTTTCAATTAAGGTCAGCAAGCTTCCAATGTTGTTTGTCACAATCCTGTGGAGAGATGAACAAACTGAGTTGCGTTAACAGTAGCACTGCCATGCTGAACGGGGGCAGGGTGCCACATTGCGTCTATTGTTGATAGAGGAATGCCATCTATTTTATTGCTCTGGAAATGCTTTGCTAATTTAACAAATGGTAGGATGCTAGAGAGAATGACAGTAATAATAATAATAATAATGACAATGCGTTTGCAGACAGAAATCATCTACACTACTGTTTGGGGTCGGGTCAGTATGATTTTTTAAAGAAATTAATTTATTCAGCAATTCATGCATTGAATTGATCAAAAGTGACAGTAAAGACACTAAGAATGTTGCAAAAACAATTCTTTAAAAAAAAAAAAATGCTGTTCTTTTGAACTTTCTATTCAACAAAGAATCCTGAAAAAAAAACATATCATGGTTCCCACAAAAATATAAAATATAAAGCGCACAACTGTTTTCAACCATTGATTATACAAAATGTTTCATGAGCAGCAAATCAGCATATTACAATGATTTCTGAAGGATCATGTGACACTGAAGACTGGAGTAATGATGCTGAAGCTTTGCCATCACAGGAATAACTTACATTTTAAAAAAATATTAAATTAGAAAACCGTTATTTTTATATCATAATCTCTCAATAATGCTGGGTTTTCTACTGTACTTTTGATATATAATAATGCATAATAAATGATACTTTGTATAATTTCATCATAAAAGCAAACAGAGTGAGCATGAGAGACTTCTTTCAAAAGCATGAAAAACCCCAAACTTTTGAATGGTAGTGTAGCGTACATTTATAAATTCATGGAATTAAGCCACTGAATGGATTTACATTATGTTACCAGCTGATCAAATCTCTGCAGCACTAAGACTATATTTGAACTATTTTGTTAAAAACTTCTGAAAGCAATATCTGAAATGCCTCTTTTAGGTATTGGTTACAGTGTGTAAGCATACCTGAGGCAGATAAGTGTAAGGGGTCTTTCCCAACTCCATCTATGACTGAGAAACATGATAGGACAATCTCATAGTCATGCAGTGTGCCCTGCAGCTATAGTAATGTTTTAAATAAACACCCCCATTTACATGAAATATACTCTCTTTCCATAAACTTCTGTAACATGAAGGGCAAAAAAAAAAACCCACTACACACCATTTCAAATGGTCTAGTAATTGTCCTGAATGTGTCCTTGGCAGCACTAAAAACAATACTACTCACCACTAGTGTATGTGAAATAGACTTTATAACAGAAATTATTTAATCATCAAAAACATTTATATACAGACTTGGTGCTTCTTAATGCAGACATTTTTCAGACCAGAGTTCTGAACCTTGTTAGCAGACAGCCAGTTTCTCAAGGAGGACACCAGCTGTTCAAACTCTAACCTCTTAACTTCACAACCTGCCTAAGGTCACACTCATTCAGAAGCCGTCATTCCTACAGCTCTTTTGAAAGGCTTGAAGATAGCCAGTGTTTTGTTTTTTTTTACTTGTTGGCTGTGCAACTCTAGACTCAAGACTCTGCTGAAGCACATGATTCAAATCCACTGTTGAAATGCAGGTGCAGTTTTCAAATATCCTGCTCTTTGGGGTGTGGAGAAAAAAATAAATGCAACCTTAAAAACCTCTTGACTGTAGGGCCAACATTTTCATATGTAATTTCATCTTAGTTTAGCAGTTAAGCATTTAGCTACATACACACTAAGGTTTAACCACATATTTTCTACTCAATGTGCACTTAAGGAAACATTCACATTTAACATTTACATTTATTCATTTAGCAGATGCTTTTATCCAATAACTTAGGAGCAATACAACAAAGGATTCATATTAACCCTATAAAGCCTACTGTATTATATTTGATACACAAAGATCTCTATTTTTAAATGATCAACAATCAAAATGTTGCTGTTGTCCAAGACTTCTGTCATCAGATTTTAGTTTATACATTTTTAGCAAGTAAAAGGCTTTTAGTATACTAGTGAAAATTAGTCAATTCTTTTTGCAGTGAACTAAGATTTTTATAGTAAACAAGAATGACTTTAATATTGTTAGCAGTGTCAAGATGAACACTTACTGAACTGAACCAGCTTTGGTTTACATGAGTATCCATTATGTAAGTATCAAATATGATACATCAGGCATTTAGGAACGTTCATTTATACATTTCTCAGTCATCATTTTATTGCATTACATGATATGTCACAGGTAATACTAAAAGATTATTTGATCAAAAAACTAAGCATTTAAATATCATCTTACTAAGACATTTTATTGGGAGATATTAAGATTGACAACAGAAATGTATTTGCATTTTAAATATTCTGCTATGCTATTAGTTATCTCATTGATTTACATTACAAACCATCAGAAATCATCATTCATCTTAAGACATAAATAACCTTCATTAAAAAAAAAAAAGTGATATGTCAGGCTTTACCCGATTAAGGATGCAAGAAATGCAAGAAAGGTATATAAATGTATATAAATTAAATATTTAAAAGTTTGGCAGCCAATGTTGTACTCTGAGATAAGCGAATACTGAAGTTGCCAGAAGGACTTGGAAGGATCCAGTGTCTTTAACATTAACTACAAAGGCTCTATTCAATCTTAGAGCATCCATCAATTTTATAGCTTTTCTTCTTGGGTTAGATTTCACTAGCTAGTTGCTTCCTTTGAGAATCACATTGCTTTTAGCTAGAAGATAGAGCTCATGGTTCCTTTGACTACATATAGGCTACATTAAATAGAGTTAGACTGGCAGGATATTCCTAGATGACCTAGGTCTTTTAAGAGCACGTGGTGTTCTGTTCCCCTCCTTTCAGGTCCAAACACAGGATTATATGGGAAAGGTTGATGTGCTAATGATAAAGCTTTGTAAACTAGGGTGGGGATTAATGATTAACATGCTAATTGCGAAAGGAAATACCAATGTGACAACCAAGTGCGTTTCTACAGTAGAGCAAATACCAGCAAATTCTTGGTTAAGATAAGGAGGCATTAATGCCTGCGTGTGTGTGTGAGATAGTTCTCTTACTGTTGCTGGACTTCAGGTCTCGATGAATAATGGGAACCACGGCCTCCTCGTGGAGATACTGCATGCCTCTGGCGATCTGGACGGCCCAGTTCACGAGGATATGAGGGGGAATCCTCCTGCCCGTCAAGGCGCGGTTCAGAGTCCCTCCACGGGCATATTCCATGACAAGACACAGGTTGGGCTCCTCCAAACACACCCCCTCCAATTTGATAATGTTGGGATGTTGAAGCATCGAGAAAAGTTTGGCTTCTTGCTTAACACTGTCTGCAGTAGCTTTAATGTCCTCGTCGGGGTCCTGTCGAGCTGCCTTCACCGCGACCTCCTGGTCCTTCCAGGTCCCCCGGTAGACTTTGCCAAACCCTCCGACGCCGATGATTTCTTGTAGAACGAGTTCAGAAAAAGGTATCCGAACAGGGACGGGCGGGTCACTCTCGCGAGCCCCTACCGCCCTGTAAATAGCTGGTTGGTAAGTAACATAATTAGATGGAAAGATGCCCACGCGATGGTTAATTTTACCAGTCCACCAGCCTTCATCTCCCGAGATGGCAGCGTCCTTAGACAGGACCTCCACCACGTCTCCTCGCCGCAGGCTGAGCTCGTCCTCCCCGCTGGCCTCGTAGTCAAACACCGCCGTCCAGAGCGAGCGGGGGCACACGGGGGCAGAGTGAGCCCAAGCCCTCGAGTTGGAGGACTCCGTCCAGACATGGTCTTGGAGGCTCAGGCGCCCCTCACCGTTTGGGAAAACGGCCTGGGGAACATCCATGTCTCGGTGCCTGCAGGAGCACCATAGGGTGCCGTGATGTCAAATCTAAGTAAACTAGTCCAGTAGTCGTATTCCCCAACGACGCACACACACGCACAAAAAGTTCCTAACAACCCCAGCCAGGTCAATTTATATCATTAATGGAGAGTGGCTCAGGTCAAGTCCGGCTTAGTAGAGGTTAAGAGACGCATTGCTTTGTTTCCACGTAAGCCAGCTAACGTTAACCAATCTGGGAATGCGAAGCGTCTCTGAAGCTCGGACATCAGCGTTAGCCTGAATACTTGCTTCACGAACTTTGTTTACTTTATGGAGTAAAAACTACATCATCAGCCTGTCGATTCATTCGCCACCAAAGGCATAAACTAATTTATTTTTTTGTAAATATACAAGTAAAACAACATACCTAACCAGGAAAGTCGAGAGTTTTCAAGCCGTGAGGCTACAGGTGCAAAGTACCTGCTCATCCTAGGCGAATGAATCAAGCTAAATATACACACGATTATTTCACTGCCAAAGAGAAGTTGCTTATTAACTTACGTGTCTACTAGAACAAAACCCCAACATAGCCATTCTCTGGCTGGTTAAAACACCTTACACGAGCAGGCTAAAGAGCTGTGCTAACGCGCTAGCCCTCTCTCCGAAGTTCACAAACTAGTAACCGCGGCTCCCAAAAATTCTTCCGTCGCCAAGTACAAGTCCCGCGCGCGCACAGCAGTAAACATGTCCCGCAGTCAGGCTCCCGAACACTTCAGTCATCCGCCAGCTTTCCGAAAATTGACGGCTTTTTCCCTTTCGTGTGGATCTAGAGACTTTTTCTGGGCTACGAAAACTTTGTTCGGCCAGTTTATGTGTACACCGCCATCACTTCTCCGCTCCTCCGACTCGACTGACCCTAGAGGAGAGAATGAAAAGGTGGAAATGGATTGGTTACAGGAGTTCACGTGACACTATGCGTGAGCGCAAAACAAGTGGAATCTGCGAGCTTTCTCTTTTTTGTTATGGTAGCTACTTCTCAAGATTTATAATCTGTTTGCCTACATCAGTCTGCTCTACACTAGTTTATAACATGAAGCTTATAATATATTAAGATATAAAGAAATAAATATGTCTGATTGGCCGTGTTAAACAATTCAGTATTGTTATTATAGCCATAGTGTTGTATGACTCCACCTAGATATACACTTATCAGATGACTTAGGACATAGGAAATCCTTAAATATCATCATATCGTGAGATATAAAGAGTGAGGCCTATAACTTTTAGGCTATGTTATATTAATTCAATGACTAAGAAAGGGCAGCGAGTACAATCTCTATACAATTTTTACATTAGCCTACCTACACATAAACATGCAGTACCGGTCAAGAGTTTGGAAACATTAGCCTACTATTCTTTATATGTTTTGAAAAGAAGTCTCTTAAGCTCATCAAGCCTGCATTTATTTAATCAAAAATACAGCAAAAACAGTAATACTGTGAAATATTATTACAATTTAAAACCTATAAAATATAATTTATTTCTGTGATGCAAAGCTGAACTGTCATCAGCCATTACTCCAGTCTTCAGTGTCACATGATCCTTCAGATATCATTCTAATATGCTAATATTATCAGAAATCTTTTATAACATAAATCTTTATACTTTAAAGAAAATGAACATCCATACTGAATAAAAGTGTATATATATATATATATATATATATATATATATATATATATATATATATATATATATATATATATATATATATATATATATATACTTTACCAAAACTTTTGAACAGTAGTGAATATTGTTACAAAATATTCCTATTTTAAATAAATGTTGTTCTTTTTTATTTTTATTTTATTTTTATTTTTTTACTTTTTATTCATCAAAGAATCCTGGAAAATGTATCACAGGTTATACAAAAAAATAAATAATAAATAAATAAATAAATAAAAATAAGCAGCAAAATTGGTTCTAACATTGCTAATAAATTAGCATATTAGAATGATTCCTGAAGGATCATGTGCCACTGAAGACTGGAGTAATGGCTGATGACAGTTCAGCTTTGCATCACAGAAATAAATTATAAAATTATATTAAAATAGAAAACCATTATTTTAATAATATTTCACAATATTAATGTTTTTGCTGTATTTTTGATCAAATAAATGCAGTATATATAAACTTTAAGGTCGGCCTATAATCATATTGTGTATAGCTTTTTTTTTTTTTTTTATAAAACAAAGCTGTAGTTGCTAATTGTGTGTTAAAACATATACATTTTTTATTTTATGCACAAATGTATTGTTATTGTGCGCATAATCAATATTCTAAATTTAGCTAGGCGTGCGAGTCAAAATGAACTGCTGTTTATGTAAAGTTCAAGATGCTGTCCCGCTTCTCTGGCTCTATCTCAGTACAGTTGATCTTCCATGGCTCTCGTCTTTTGCCTCACGGGGTGGGGGCGCATGACAGCAGAGCATCGCTATGAATCAGTCCATTCCTCCCTTCTATCCGCTCATGTGAAGCAGGCGCAGGAGGATGCTGCTGGGAGCCTTTCACCGCACAGAACCAATGCTTTTATGTTGGGAAATAGGGAGCCAAGGCGTGGACGATGAAAAAGAAAAGTAAACGGATTCAAGGAAGGATGTAGAGGCAGCTTGTGTAAATATGTAATCGCGCGTTGGGGCAGCGAGTCGAGGACGGCAGCGGTGTGAATTCGCAGCTTGCAGCATGATATATTTGTAGCGACCATTATTGCAAATATGGGCTCTCAAGTCGTGCAAACCCTACGCCAAGGAGTCTGGGCTTCACTGACCGGTGGATGGTATCATGATCCAGAACAGAATAAATTCAACAATTCATGTCACCTGTATTTATGGATGTTTTTGCTTATGCTTCCATTATCTCTTCATTTGGTGAGTGAAACAATGTCGCAGGCCGCCGATGATATTGTGCTCTGCTGAAGCACTGAATGCGTTATAGCTGCAGAAACCTTACACGAAATATGAATTAAATGGATATACGCGTTAAATGTTTTGAATATTATATGAATTTTGGTGTTTATGCCCCTCGTAGCTGCTGGCACTGTCGCATTTTTCTTCTGCATAGCTTCCTGTACAGGTGATTAACGCATGGCAGCCTGTGTCAAAGCATTGTTGTGCATTTACAGTAGACAAAAATATCGATGGGCCTATATATTGTGGTTTTGCTAGTGGTTAGGAAATTACAAAAATAAATATATGGTTATTATTATTATTTAGAAAATAATAATACAAATCCAAAAATCTAATATTATATTTTACAGTTGATGTATCTATCTGGCTCAATGGCTCCAGAGATGTCATGGCTCTAATGTTTTTTTTTTTTTTTTTTCTCAGGCTCTTCCACCCACCACTACTACCCTCAGTATCTACTGCACCTCAGTGACAGTTTTCTTCATTGTCATTAAGATGGTAAATTATCGCCTCCATCTGATGTTCGATCAGGGCGACATTGTAGCCCAGAATAGTGTGCCTGACATCAGCAAAGGTGTAGACAAGAAAAGCAACGCATCTGATTCCTGTCTTCCATCTCTAAGGTAAGATCCAAAATCAGTTGTGCCATTTATTGATTTCAATATCATTTTCCCAAATTATGTGAAAGACAATATTTTGCAAAACATATGTTTCTTGCCCTCAAAGTTCATAAACTTTACTTCCAAAAGTGTTTTTAATATTTGTCTTGTAACCAGGCTAAAGTCTGAATTGTTTTAATCCACAGGAAGAGCAGCACAGTTCCTGACAGTGTTGCCACATCAGTATTGACCAAAAACAGACTAAGTCCAGTAATACAGGTCACAGTGAAACAGACTGAAACAGATCCTGGATTGATTGGAGTGAGTAATACTTTCAAGATTTAATGTACTATAATTATTTATACTTACAAAAATATGTATTTTAACAGCAGCACTTTGAATGCAAATCTTGCATAGATACAAAATACAAATCTCGCAGTGAATATTATGTATAATGTTTTTATGCGTTTTAAATAATGTCATTGTTTGTATCCAAAACTGTGAAGGAGTGTCCAAAATCGGAGGAGCTGAAAAACATAGATGGTACGTACCAGCTTTTAATTATAGCACTGGCCTGGTTTCACTGCAGTGGAAGAGATCCTTAACAATTCTAGCAACAAGCTGTGCAGATACATCACTGTAAGTTTCAGTAACAGAGCCTAGCATATGAACTGAGGAATAACTTCACTACTCTCTATCTTGCCTCAGTTACACGTCACACTGAGCGTGACATCCTGCCAGGACCTCTCAGAAAGAGCTGCCAGACGGCTTTGCCTAAACACAGCTTTACTCTTGCATTGTGAGGGTCTCTGACTGCATCTAAAACATTTCAGAATATTTTAATGAATTTAATGAAAAGGTTTTCATGTAATATATTTAATATCATTTTATAAAATACATACATAAATTATTATTTTTTTGTAATGTTGGTTAGCACTGAACAGATTGACTTCCTGTGGTTAAAGCAGTTTTTGACATCAGCCAATAGGGTTTAGCATCTAGATAGAGGCATTTCAATTTAATTAGGCATTTAATTTAATGGAAAAAGTTTTTCATGTAATATATTATATATAAAAAGGAATATAATTTGATAAAACACATACAAATTATACAGTAGGATGTACTACATTTTTGTTATATGTAATGTTGGTTAGCATTGATTAGATTAATTTCCTTTGGTTAAAGCAGTTTGTGACATCAACCAATAAGATTCAGCATCTAGTAGCTAATTCATTTTAAATCTATCATAAACCATATGTCCATCTGACATATTAAACATGCTGTTTGTATACTGACTGACATTTACAGGTCAGAGTGATGCTGTCTGTAATGAACGAACTAGGCCAGACGCGGACGAGAGACTCACCCCTGAGGATGTGTTCAGTCCCAACACTGACCAGTCTGCTCCACTGCTGCAGGGAGAGCAGATTCCTTTAGCCCACAGAGATAAAGCTGATGATAATCTACCGCCTTCCCCTGTGAATGAAGCAGATAGTTTAGAGGAGAAAGACAAACCCCCTACTGACCCTAACAACAATAATACCTCGCTAGAAATCACACGAGATGCCGATGATGGAGAAAGACCAGAGGAGAACTATTGCTCGGATGAAATTGCTGTGGTGCTGGTTGACAATTCGAGTCCCTTGTCCCACCTGGATGAGAGTGATACGGTGAAGATCATTATCACAATGAGCTGTGATCCACAGACAGCAGCCGAGCTGGAGGAGTCTGTCAAACTGAGCATCTTAGAGTCAGCTCAGTCCCACCAGGGAGAATCCGACTGTCCTGTCAAAATTCCTGTCATCACCTTTGATTCACCTCACGAACTGGAGGAACACTCTGCCGATGATGAGAAAGAAGATAAGCCGATTCCAGGAGACAACTTGGTTCAGGAGAAGTCCGAGCATCAAGACAGTCTTCTTGCTAAAGAGCCAATCAGTTCTGACTCTGCTCAAGAATGCAAAGAAATACAGAGCAATGAGCATGAGATACCCAACCTGAGCCCCCAACTGACCAATAACAGCTCTTCAGGCATTGATGTGAACTCCCATCCTGATGAAAACGACCCTCCTGAGCTTAAACTGGATGCTGATGGATTCTTGCAAATTCCATCAGCATATATAAGATGTACTCAGAGTGGAAGAACACATGCTCGGGGACTCAGTATCGACAGTGGACGAGATGCTGTCCTCATTAGCCATAGAGCTAAAGATAAGCTCAGTACAATGACCTCCTCTAAATCTGACCTAGAAGCCAAGGAGGGACAGATACCCAATGAGTCCAACTTTGTTGAGTTTGTGTCTTTGCTGGAGTCTATCAACAACACCAGATTTGGGGGCGAAAATGAGTCTGAGGAGGATAAGGAAGAGATAAATGGTGAGTGTTGATTATTAATGCATGAGACTGGATTTAATATCTTTACTCAAATTAATGGTCTAACTCCTTTCAGAGCAAAGCATGATGGCGGAGAAGAACTCTGATGTGTCAGAATCCACAGGACAACAACAGGAGCATCCAAATCCCCCAAACAGTCTGACTACAGATACAATGAAAACTATTCAAGGGACACTCATTCCTATTGTCTCTCCAGAAAGGTGGGTATATGCCATATATCTAAATATATATATATATATATATATATATACACACATACATATACATATATATACACACACACACGCACACAATACCGTTCAGAGAAACAAGAAATTTATATTTTTATTTAGCAGGGATGTATTAAAGGGACATGGTGATCTGGAATTTTTTTTAATGAAAAATGATATGCTTTTGTGTTCTCTCGCAAAACATTTTGTTGTGGACATAATATGAGTTGGGAAGAAAAACTAAAATATAAAGCAGCACAACTGGTTTTAGCATTGATAATATTAAGAAATGTTTCTTGAGCAACAAATAAGTATATTAGAATGATATCTGAAGGATCATGTGACACTAAAGACTGGAGTAATGGCTGATGACAATTCAGCTTTGCCATCACAGGAATAAATTACATTTTAAATTTGATTGCAATCAATGATCAAATAAATGCAGCCTTGAAGAGCATACAGACACCAGACTTTTGAATGGTAGTTTGTGTGCACCCTCATGGAAATCAAGAGTTATTAATATAAACTCACTATACTATAAAAAATACCCAAATTAATTCCAGGGATGTCAGATAAAAACCCCACTCCATGTGGAAAAAAGTACACATTTTAGGGTACATTTTTTCTTTGTCTTCACAGTCCGCAGACAGATAAGGAGAGGGACCCTGATTATGATTCTCTGCCCTCACAAACGTCCCAATCAGAGAGCTCTATGCTTCAGGTCATCTGCAGACCAGAGGCTACATCCAAAGAAGAGGTTTACACATTTCACACTGTTCACAGTGAGTACAGTGGACAGACTACAATTACATTATGTGCAATGTCATATAGATACTTTTAACATGTACAATATATACAGGAGAGAGACCTCGGAAACTGTACAATGAAAGAGCTCTAAACTTACCCCTTGGTGCCGAGCTCATCACCGGCAACATATGGTACTGTATCCTACTTCTCTTTTACAATCACAAAAGTAGGTGAAACAAAAAAAACGGCTGTTATAGATTTATTTTACAATCTCTTCAACAGTGATCTCCTCTCCACGTCCTCTAACTCTGAGTGCCAGGACGGATTGGTGGGAGGACCCTCTGAATGTCCATTCCAGCGACGCATCCTTCCAACTCGCCGACTCCGGCCCAGGAGAACCCATCCAGAAATCTTCCAGGTGATGAATCTCTCTTTCCACATATTAAGCTTTCTCTCACACGAACAACAGAATAAACAAAACGCATAGAAAACATGGTTGATTGGTTGTTTTTTGTTAAAATACTATATTTGAACCAAAAATGAAATTCAGCCATCATTTGCTTACCATTTGAGGGCTTGAATATTTCTCATACACAGGAGGAAGACTCCTTAGATGAATCATCTGAGACATCAACCCAAGAGAAACCCTCAAGAAAGCTGTACTACAAACTAAAGGTTTTTCCTGGGAAATGGGTGAACATATTGTATGATCGGCTAACCTTGTTGGCATTATTTGACAGGTGAGTGTGACAGTGAAAGTGTCGGGAGTTGGGACCCTTTTTAAACATTGCTGTGCTATTCAAATACCATAAGCACAGAAAGATGCTAATTGTTTTTGCAGGAACAAGGATATGACTGAGAACATGGTGGCTGTATTCTTAGCTTTCTTGGTGGCTTTTCTGGGGTTTGTGCTTCTGAATGAGGGCTGCTTCAAAGACATCTGGGTCTTTCAGTTCTGCCTGGTCATTGCTAGCTGTCAGTATTCCTTACTGAAGGTACCACATTCCTCATTTTATAGCCTGTCTTTGCTGAAAACGAATCTACTGCTAGGCTGCCTGCTAAAGCCTCTTATGTTTTATAGAGTGTTCAGCCAGATGCAGCTTCACCTACTCATGTGAGTTTACTAGAGAAGCATCCAAGAAAATTTAATGTCATTATTGTGTTTAACAGGATGAAAAAAGCTGTCTTTTTTACAGGGCCATAATCAAATTGTCATCTACAGTCGTGCTGCATATTTCTGTATGTTCTGTGGCCTTATTTGGATTTTGGAGATAGTGTTGAGAAGACCAGACCTCCCTGTGTCCACCATCTATGGCATCACAATAGTAACGTCAGACGCCCTTCAGTATATGCAAGACATTTTAGTTGGTATGTTGTACGTTGAAACGTATGTTTAAAACATTACAGATGTAAATTGTTGCACAGTAATTTTAAATTTGATGTATATGTTGATCTGATCATTTCAGGGTTTACATACTGCTTTCCGGTAATGTTTCTTCTGGGCCTTTTTCCGCAAATCAACACCTTTGTTATATACTTTTTAGAACAAATCGACATGCATTTTTTTGGAGGTACAGGTCCGTATCAATTATAAATAATTTTTTTAATGTTTTTTCCCTCTTCAAAATGTAGACAATTGAAATGATTAAAAGTCAATTGGAGGAAACTAGTGTTTCTCTTTTCTGTTTAGCTGCAACTGGACTCCCATCTGCAGTGTACTGTATAGTACGGAGTCTTATAGCGCTGTCTTTACTCTACGGATTCTGTCTTGGCGCTTTGAAGGTACGATCTGTTAGGAATGGGAAAAGTATTTTTGAATGCAATACAAGATAGATTATAAATTTGTGATGGCAATGGCATCTTCTGTGTAGGAGCCTTGGGATGAACAGCATATTCCAGCACTTTTCTCTGGTTTCTGTGCCCTGCTAGTGGTCCTGTCCTATCATCTTAGTCGACAAAGCAGTGATCCATCTGTGTTATTGTAAGAACATTGTGCAGTTTCCACAGATCATTTGGTTAAGAACATTTTGAACTTCAGCCGATAAAAAACATATTTGTTTGTCTTTGATCTTAGCTCATTGATAAAGTCCAAGTTGATGCCATCACTTGGACATGGTGAAGAGGAGGAGGAGGAGAGCATAGACCCTCTTCCTGAGAAACTCAAAGGCTCAGTGGTGGGTGCCTTTGATTTATTTAGTGAAACACTTTAATTTCACTTCACTTCATTTCATCAACAAGAGTAATCAGATACACTACCTTTCAAAAGTTTGCGAGCAGATACAATTTTTTAAAATGCTTTTTAAAGATCCTTATGCGTCTCATTTATTTAATTTAAAATACAGTAAATTGTGAAATATTGTTACAAATTTAAAATAACTTTTTCTATTTTAATATATTTTAAAATGTAATTTACTGTAAATGTAATTTTCAGCAGCCATTACTGTCACATGATCCTTCAGAAGTCATTCTAATAAGCTGATTTGCTGCTCAAGAAACATTTCTTATTATTATCAATGTTGAAAACAGTTCTACTTAATATTTTTGTAGAAACCATGATACATTTTTTTGTTCAGGATTTTTGATGAATAAAACGTTCAAAACTATTTGAAACTTTTGTAACATTACAAATGTCTTTACTGTCTTTTTGATCATTTTAATGCATCCTTGCTTGTAGTATTTGCATTTATGGATCTATGTATTAATGTATTAATCTAAATGTATTACTTAAAATACATATATAATTTTATGTTGCAGAAAGAGATTTTACTGTCAGATTTGGTTATCTGTATTCTCGCCTCAGTTTTGACCTTTGCAATTACTGCCAGCACGGTTTTCCTGTCTCTAAGGGTGAGTTTCTCTTACTTTTAAACTTCTTATACACGTCATCTTAAAAATCATAACCAAATCTAAACTATAATAGACAGACAAGAGTCAATGATTGCATGCTCAATTCAGTTTGCAGCCTACATGTTAACTCTGCAGCCTAATTAACACTTTGTTTTTGTCACATACAGCCATTTGTGTCCATAGTGCTGTATGCATTAGCAGCCACTGTGGGCTTTGTCACGCACTATATCATCCCTCAGTTACGGAAACACCATCCGTGGCTGTGGATCTCTCATCCTGTGCTGAAGAGTAAGGAATACTCACAGTTTGAACCCAGAGGTCAGTTACAGTAACTGTACGCCTGTGATGTATCTACTGTCACTGACATTCATATGAATATTAATGTTAGTATACTATCTTTTCAGAGGATGCTCACTTGATGTGGTTCGAGCGTCTTTATGTGGGGCTGTTGAGTTTTGAAAAGTATATTGTCTACCCAGCCATTGTCCTCAGTGCACTTACCAACGATGGCTTCGCCCTCAGCCATCGTAAGAAACTAGGAATACAGTAAGCATCCTTCCCCTAATTCATATTGACCCTTATTGATATTAAAAATATTGTTTATTTTTTATTCGTCAATCCCATAATTTATTTTTAAACTAAATGTTTTGCTTTTATATATGGCTCTTCTGCTCACCAAGACTATATTTTTTAAAATCAGAAATACAATAAAAACAGTAAAAGTGTGAAGTATTATTACAATTTAAACAAAAATTCCTGTGATGGCAAAGCAGCCATTACTCCAGTCTTCAATGTCACATGATCCTTCAGAAATCATTCTAAGATTATGATTTGGTGCTCATGAAACATTTCTTATTATTATCAATGTTGAAAACAGTTGTGCTGCTTAAAGTGTAACTTAGCTGATTTTCAACCCGCTTTGTATTGTTACAGTTTGGTAGTATATGTAAATGAACAATGTTTACTCATTCTCCGTGTTCCCTGGACAGAGAAATTTGTGTTTTTTGTTTTGTCAGCAAAAGTCCGCTGTTTTGCCAATTTGACAGCTCCAGGACTTTTTGTGAAAACTACAGATTATACTTCCTCATTTTTGTATCTCTGCCCACGGACAGTCAGATCAACAGAGGGTTAATAACAGAACAGTTATTGTTAGGGTAGGTTTATCACTGAAAATTGTATCACACTTTGTCTACTCTTTAAACAGCATTATAGTAAAAATGGAACACTATGGCAGCAGCTTTCTTACCTGTACGCTGACAGAACAGCAGTTTCTTTTAGTTCTCCCCCTCCGTTTGGCCTAAAACTGTGTTCGGCCAGTTTCATTCCAGTTTGAAATGTTGACTAAATGCTGGCCAAAGTACAAACGCAGAGTTTTTTTTTTAGATTTTCCGTCACGACATTCTCTCCATATTTATGATTCTTTGCAGCCTTTAGCCACTGCCTACACTGGAAACCGAAAATGACTCCCTCCCGCTAAACGTTTACTTTTTTGAATTCTTGCACCCATGAACAATACAAGTCGACACTATTATGACTAAAAGTTTGCTAAGAAGTTTTTCCTGCTAAAACAAGGTGGTATTTGACTCTGGTAAGCGTATCCATAGCAGACTAGTGGGAGTGGCCTTGGATGGCAACATGCCTAGTGCATTATGAGTGTTAAAGTTTTTTTTTACCTATTTGGCAAAAGGGAAGACAAAAGCCTTTTTTCTCGGTTTTCTCTAAACTGGTGGCACTGTTTGCCAGTGGTGAAGTACCCCTTTTAATAGTTTTTGTGGACACCATAATAAATAATAAGTTCAAGTGAACAGCATTTAACATGATAAATGTATTTATAATGTCGCATTTGATCAATTTATTGCATCCTTGCTGCATAAAAGATGCAATTTCTTAAAAAAAAAGAAAAGACTATTGTATGTGTGTGTGTGTGTGTGTGTGTGTGTGTGTGTGTGTGTGTGTGTGTGTGTGTGTATGTATATATATATATATATATATATATATATATATATATATATATACATACACATCCATGATAATACTAAGACATTTTCTTGAGCAGCAAATGAAGGATCATGTGACACTGAAGACAGGAGTAATGACTGCTGAAAATTCATATAAATCAATTCAATATAGTACAAAAGAAAAGTAGTAATAGTAATATTTCTTTTTGAAAATTTTCTTTTCTTTTCTTGATCAAGTAAATGCAACCTTGGTGAGCAGAAGAGACTTCTTTTAAAAAAAAAAAAAACACATGAAATATTGTTTGACTATGTATTAAACACAATAATTTATATATATACACACACATAGGTATATAGAAGCAGTACCTTTTTCTGATCATTGTGGTGGTGTTAGCTGAAGTTAGCATCAGACCTGTGTCACCTGATTAGTGTTTGCTGTGCTTGGCTGTATGCTGCCTCTGCACCTGAGTGGCTCAGGTGTCTGTGTCTCGCTCCAGCTGTGATGTCTTGTTGATGACAGTTGCTGGGATGAAGCTTCTTCGTGCCTCCTTCTGCAATCCCAGCTACCAGTTCCTCACGCTCATCTTCACCATCATCTTCTTTGAGTTTGACTGCAGCAGTGCCTCTGAAACATTCCTGCTCAACTTCTTCCTCATGTCCATCATCTTCAACAAGGTCAGTGCTATATGGGTTAGATGGACATTAGTGCATTGAAACGCTCTTCATTTACAAAGTACTAAACATTCCCTACCCTTTGTGTTAATTTAGTATTCATGTTCCAATTTAGATGACATGTCATTTGCGTCAGACTATTTCTGAAATAGCTCTCAGTAGACAGCACATTTAGTAACTAGTCCCAAAATAACCGCCTTTGTTGTTGCAACTTTGTTGTGTTACAACAGCTCTTTGTTTTGTCTACAGCTTTGGGATCTTCTCCATAAGTTGCACTTCATCCTGGTGTATATCGCCCCCTGGCAGATAGCATGGGGTAGTGCATTTCATGCATTTGCACAACCCTTTGCTGTACCTCATATCCTTACAATCTGTCCAGTTTGAGTGTGTATATTGTTAGTACAGACCTAGTATTATGTTCACTTCTAATTTTAATGTTCTTAAGCCATGGACCCCCCCCAAATATAATGCAAATATAATGATCCCCTTGCGAAGGACCCACTTCCTAAAATACCGTAAGGGCAACTATATATTTAAATATTCATATGTATAAAAACCCATTTAGGCTATGAAAACAATGTTGAAAATATTTAATAGTTATTATTATTTCTATTTCTTTGACACTATGTCTTTTTGTCAACAGAATGAAATAATTTATGATTAATCTCAGGATTTCCAGCAAGTGCTTAGAAAGCAGAATGAAATGGTAATAATGTAAAATTCAGTTAAATCTAATTTCTTAATTTTTTCAGGTGTGATTCTGTGTCAGGTAGTATAAAAAGAAATTGCTTATAGCACCTTTAAAGGATTAAAGGAATACAATTAAAGCATCATACATCCAAATGCAGCGCAAATATTTAGTTTTTTCCTTGACGGAGCAGCTCAGATTCTGCCATGCTTCTGCTACAGACGTTAATCACGACGCTCTTCTACACGCCACTCAGCCCTTTCCTCGGGAGCGCTATTTTTATCACCTCTTATCCACGGCCTGTAAAATTCTGGGAGAGGAACTACAAGTAAGTTGTCTGTATTTCCACACATACATTAAATATGCATGTAGCTTCAGAGTGATAGAGCTTCAGCCATATAGAGTGACGTAATGCACTGTCAGCCAACTGCATACTTGAGTGCAGGTTTCTGTCTTCAAGAGCACTTGAAAGAACAAGTGCATATTTCATTGATTTGAAAACAGTTGTTGATGCAAGACGTGTTTGACATGTACTTCCTTCATGGTTGATGGGCTTTATCTGAAGTCCAACAGCCTGTAGTAGCAGAGAGAAAGCCCCACAATGTTGAATTATTGATGTAGTTTCCAACCACAAATGTAATGGCACAGAATGTTTCTGTTGTTGATATTAAACTTGAATGGCGGCACAGGCAGCAGATTAAATTGGGTTTTTGACATGACTGTGAATATTTCAATTCATTTGACATTTTCAGCACCAAACGAATTGACAATTCCAACAGCCGACTGGTGTCTCAGGTTGACAAAGAGACTGGTAAATATTGTCTTTTATCTATTCATGTCTTATCACACTTAATAAACAGTCGATTGCTGTGTAAAAATTCCTTTTGTGTTAAGGAAATAATTCATCCCCAAAACACAATTTTGTCATTTTCTTACCGCCATGTTGTTCCAGACTTGAATGACTTAATTTTAAGCAAATGAGGACTGGTGGTGTCAAGCTCCAAAAGAACACCAAAAGCACAGTAAAAATGGTATACAAGACTTGTGGACTATTTAAGTCTTCTAAATAATTTATTGCAGTGGTCCCAACCTTTTTGACTCCAAGGCCCCGCTTTGTCCAAGACAGGATTCAAAGGTCCTCCTATCTAATAAATCTGATGTAGATTTCATTATATACACCTTTTAGGTTTGTTTGGGATGTTAATTAAGAATAAATCTTATGGCACTCTAATTATTATATTTTATTTATTTTATTTATTTTAAAATTGTATATTTTACAAGTTTAATATACATTTACCGGCCGCTTTATTAGTTATACCTTGCTAATACCGGGTTGGGACCCCCTTTTGGCTTTAGAGGCTGTTCACACAGAACTTGTTTTTTTCTTTCCAGTGCGCTACTTTTCCATTGTTTTTCAATGTAAACACGCTAGACGTACGTCTCTAGCAGTTGTGCTCACATCTTTTGCAGCATTTTGTGCATGACATGGCTTTCTAAAAATGCAGCGCTCAACTCAAAATTAAACTTTTAATAAACTCGTCTCTAGACCTTGCACTTTTTGTCGTTCCACTGACCTGCGTCTCGTGTTTTTAACAGCAAAAATGCATTCTGTGTGAAGTGGCCCATAATTATTCGTGGCATAGATTCAACAAGATGCTGGAAACATTCCTCTTGAGTTTTTTTCCCCCCCATAATGACATGATAGCATCACGCAGTTGCTGCAAATTTATCGGCTGCACATCCATGATGCGAATTTCCCGTTCCACCACATCCAAGGTGCTCTATTGGATTGAGATCTGGTGACTGGATGCCATTTGAGTACAGTGAACTCATTGTTATGTTTGAGATGATTTGGGCTTTGTGAACTGGCATGTTATCCTGCTGGAAGTAGCCATCAGAAGATTGGTACATTGTGGTCATAAAGGGATGGACATGGTCAGCAACGATACTCAGGTAGGCAATGCTCAATTGGTACTAAGGGGCCTGAAGTGTGTCAAGAAAATATCTCCCACAACACCACCCACCAACAGCAGTCTGAACCATTGATACAAGGCAGGATGGATCCATGCTTTCATGTTGTTTACGCCAATTTCTGACCCTATAAACTGAATGTTGCTCAGAAATTGAGTCTCATCGGACCAGGCAACGTTTTTCCAGTCTTCTATTTTGGTGAGTCTGTGCGAAATATAGCCTCAGTTTCCTGTTGTTAGCTGTCAGAAGTGGCTGCCGGTGTGGTGTTCTTCAGCTGTAGCCCATCTGCTTCCAGGTTTGACATGTTGTGCATTCAGAGATGCTCTTCTGCATACCTTGTTTGTAACGAGTGGTTATTTCAATTACTGTTGCCTTTATATCAGCTCGAACTAGTCTGGCCATTCTCCTGTGACCTCTAGCATCAACAAGGCCTTTTTGCCCACAGAACTGCTGCTTACTAGATATTTTTATGCTCAGTTTGAACATGATTGCCTTGACCATGTCTACATGCTTAAAATTGCTGCCATGTTAGTACCGGATTAGATATTTTGCGTTAATGAGCAGTTGAACAGGTGTACCTAATAAAGTGCCCGGTGAGTGTGTGCTGTGATGTTTGAGCGGTTTACTTAAAAACTAAATTTGTTATTCACTGAAAATGTTGGTGTCCACTTATAGCTCTCAAATAAAATCAGTGACCTCATTAACATTTGGTCACAATGGTGTCAAATGCCACTGACACAACTTTCATAGTCTGTTTCAGAGTAAAACTGCATTGCATTTATGTTCTTTTGGATTCTGACGGACCAATCACTTTCATTATATGGAAAAGAACGACCAGAATATTCTTTAAAAAATGTACCATGCAAGACAAAGTCATACAGAGTAAAAGATTTCCACATTTTCCTTTTTGGATGAACTATCTCTTTAGGATTTGATTTCATAATGCATGAAGGTTCAGTTTCACTGTTTTAAACCCAGTATGACATTTTTCAGTATGTCAGACTTGTTTTAGGATGCAATGTCTCTAACTGTTGCTAAAGACACAATGGTGTCCTCTTACATTTTTAAATAAAAATGTTGAGAGATTATTTGCTCACTATGTAGGGTGTGATGACAACAACCTCAACTCAATTTTCTATGAGTACCTGACGCGCTCCTTGCAGCATTCTTTATGTGGAGACCTGATGTTGGGCCGCTGGGGGAATTACTGTGCCGGAGATTGCTTCATCCTGGCTTCTGACTACCTTAATGCACTTGTTCATCTCATCGAGGTCGGCAACGGTCTGGTCACCTTCCAGCTACGAGGCCTGGAGTTCAGGGGTAAGTGGTGTTAATGCTATATTGTCATATTGTTGTCAGTGTTCCTTCTCCTCACTCTGGCTTTCTCATTTCCTCAGGTACTTACTGTCAGCAGCGGGAGGTGGAGGCCATCACAGAAGGTGTAGAGGAGGATGATTCTTGCTGCTGCTGTGAGCCGGGTCATTTGCCCCATGTGCTGTCATGCAATGCTGCTTTCAATCTACGTTGGCTGGCCTGGGAGGTGACCACTACTAAGTATCTGCTGGAGGGCTACAGCATTAGCGAAAACAACGCTGCCACCATGCTACAAGTTTATGACTTGCGCAAGCTGCTCATCACTTACTACCTTAAGGTACCAGCAACACTGTTTATATATCTTTAGAAGAGAGACAAAGTTGTAATAGTTCTATACAGTTCCAGTTCACATTGCTCTGTTTCCACAACTCTGTTTCTTTAATGGTTTAAAAGGTTAGTACATCCAAAAATGAAAATTAACCCATGATTTACTCACCCTCAAGCCATCCTAGGTGTATATGACATTCTTTTTTCAGACGAATAAAATCAGAATTCCAAGCTTTATAATGGCAGTGACTGTTGCTCTGTTTTAAAGTCCATAAGAGTGCATCTATCCATCATATAATGTGCTCCACACGACTCCGGGAGGTTAATAATGGATTTTTATGGACTTCAAAAAGAGAGCAACAGTCACTGCCATTATAAAGTTTGGATTAGCCAGCTTTATAATGGCAGTGATTTTCATTTTTGGATGTACTAACTCTGATTCTGAAAGAAGAATGTCATATACACCTAGGATGACTTGATGGGGAGTAAATCATGGGATAAGTTTCATTTTTTCATTTTTTGATGCAATTGCACTGCCAAATGATGAGGTAACATTTAAAACAATTCTTGCAAAAGGTGTTTACTTTTTAAATATTTTAAGCATTTTAAGGCATAACTACTGTACATGTTTAGAATTATCTACTTAAATTTCATATTCCACATTTCCTCAACATATGAAGTAGCTACAATATTCTCGATTTGCTGTGGCAGGTTTATTTTTTTGCTAAAGTGACATCGACGACACACATCTCTGTATTTTCAACAATTTCTATCTTTAGAGTATCATCTACTACCTGGTGATCAACCCCAAGCTGAAGATATGGATTAAAGACCAGTCCATGCAGGAAGTCCTGCAGTCATACACTAAATGGCATCACATTGAGAAGGATCCGGCTGTGTTCAGCATGAAGATTGATGAAGACTATGTCCACTGTCTGCAGGGGGTCACCAGAGCCAGCTACTGTAACGTCTACCTGGAGTGGATTCAATACTGTGCCAACAAACTGGAGGAGGTGAGGAGACACAAATTGCATTTAACAGAGTGAGCGAAAGCTGATGCATTAAAGGAAGTCTTTGAGAATGGCTGATTTTAAAATGGTGCATAAACCTGGGACATACCTTTGGTAGGACAAATTCTTTGCATTTCCACAATGTTAAGGTGATCTAAACTTGAATCTTTTTTTGTTTTTGTTCTCAGCCAGTGGACAGCGATGAAGATTCTCCTTTGGTTACTCTGTGTTTCGCTTTATCTGTGCTTGGACGGAGATCCCTCAGCACAGCAGCACATAACAGATCCAACAGGTACACTTCCAACATTAGCGTTGTGCACTTAAATACTAAGACAAAATACTTGTTAAAAGATAATATTTCGTTTGAATCAAGAATGTAATGGGGAATAAATGTAAGGTTTCGAGACACATTTAACTTAAGCGCCACGTTATTAGAATGCCGTGTCATACGCGAGACGCTGCACAAGATGTGAGTGCAACGGTCAAACATGTCCATTTAGCGCATTTACTTTGAAAAACAGTGGAAAATTAGCATAGTGGAATACAAAAATGCACTCTCTGTGCACATTTTAAAGTCTGCATGAAATGGAAGTTGCGATAGTATTTTCTTCCCTATTGTCAGCATGCCGCAGACGAATGCTTCTGCTTTTTCTGGCCATGCGTATGTGGGGTAACGCAGCACTGTTTATCATATTAGATACATTATTTGAGTGTGTTGAAAGTTATGTTATAATTTTTCTCTGTGCGTTCGCTCGGCGGCTACTATGAGACATTTGTTGCAAACTGTAGTAAGCTAGATCGATATTAGGCATGGTAAAACATGGTACTCGCGGTAAATCAAGAAAATAAGATTTAAACAATAAGACTAACTGTGTTGAGCTATATAACAATGACTAGTTTTCTGTCGATGAATGTATCTAAACAGTTGCTCACCCGTCTAATAAAACACATAATATATTAAAGCGTCTCTGGTGTTTCCATGGTTTCTACAAAGTAAAAATAAAAAATCCGGAAACTGAGGGTAACGCAGGTATTCCCTATTGTTACGTATATACGAGTGAAATGTCTTTTCAAACATTTCCATCCGGTAATTGATTGGATTGTTGTGGTTTGCTTTTGCTGTGATCTCATGAGAGTGACAGGTTGTCCCGCCCTCGTGCCGGTAAACATGTAATCAGACAAGAGAGGAGCTGCATGAGGGAGGGGATTTTATTCACATGGGTTTTAAATAAATAATGATGTGCACAGATAAATCTTTTATTATAAATACTGCAATGTCCATTGAAAAATAGGCCAATTTTGATTTCAAGTTGACTTTAATGGTTTCCTCTGCAGTCTGGAGTCATTCCTCTATGGATTCAACACGCTGTTCAAAGGTGACTTCCGCATTGCCCCAAAGGATGAATGGGTGTTTGCTGACATGGACATGCTGCAGACGGTTGTGGCCCCAGCCGTGAGAATGAGTCTGAAACTCCACCAGGTGAAATGATTGGAAAATTTTGGGATATTGCACAACATGACTAACTATTCACAGCGTATTTGCCTTTTGGTATAACCTCAATAATTTCACATTATACAGGACCACTTCACGAGCCTGGAGGAGACTGAAGAGCCTGCCGTGCTTTACGAGGCCATAACCAGCTACAGAACCAGTCTAGTGATATGTCATGAGAGCGACCCCGCCTGGCGAAGAGCAGTACTGTCCAGCCGAGACACACTTCTCACGCTTCGTCACATGGTGGATGAAGGCGCAGATGAGTATAAGATCATCATGCTCTACAAACGACATCTCAGCTTCAAAGTTATAAAGGCAAGAGAGCAAAAACTATATACATACCGATATATACAGTACCTCCTGTGATGCAAAGCTGAATTTTCAGCAGCCATTACTCCAGTCTTTAATGCCACATGATCCTTAAGATATCATTCTAATATGCTGATTTATTAATATTTTTTATAACCTGTGATATTTTTTCAAGATTCTTTGATGAATAAAAAGTTAAAAATGAACAGAATTTTTTTAACAGAAATCTTTTGGAACAACATACACTACCGTTTAAAAGTTTGGGGTCAGTATGTTTTTCTTTTTTGAAAGAAATTAATACTTTTACTCTGCAGGGATGTGTTAAATTGATAAAAAGTGATAGTAAAGATTCATATCGTTAGATTTCTATTAAATAAATGTTCTTTTTAAAGTCCTCATGAAATTGACCCTATTCACTTTGTTAGCACACATTACAGGTCTTAGGGTGAACAATTCATCCGTGCATGTTAATACACAGAAAAAAATTGTTTGTCACAGTAATCTTTAATCAAAATCTGAAAAGTTACTTCCGGTCTGGAATGGCATTCCTTTTTTGATGGTTTGAATATCCTTAACCACTCCCCTCCACTCTCCAACCATTAGTCTTCTATGAGCGAGAGATGGAGAGGAGGTGCACTAAAGTAAAACCTTGCCCTCTATTCAAAATTCTGTTTCATTTGGAAATTCGTCACAGCACTGAAGAAAACTCAGTTGCTTACTTCCGTTCACAGGGACTTTAAAGCCAGAATATGTAATTTTTCGCCGCTAGATGTGGCTTATTCAAAACAAAGGTGTAGCTTGATGATGCCTGGATTTCACAGAGCTTTTATTGTGCCGCAGATGAATGCTTCCGCTTTTTCTGGTCATGCTTATGTGGGGTAACGCAGCGCTGTTTTATAATTTTTCTCTGTGCGTTCGCTCGACGGCTATTATGAGACACTTGTTGCAAGCTGCAGTAAGCTAAATCGATATTAGGCATGGTAAAACATGGTACTCGCGGTAAATCAAGAAAACATGACTTAAATAATAAAACTAAACATGTTGAGCTATATAACAATGATTATTTTTCTGTCGATGAATGTATCCAAACAGTTGCTCACCCGTCTAATATAACGCATAATATATTAAAGCGTCTCTGGTGTTTCCATGGCTTTTACAAAATAAAAAAATCCAGAAACCAAGGGTAAC
This sequence comes from Paracanthobrama guichenoti, assembly GCA_018749465.1. Lineage (NCBI taxonomy): Eukaryota > Metazoa > Chordata > Actinopteri > Cypriniformes > Gobionidae > Paracanthobrama > Paracanthobrama guichenoti. Next base: position 4,106,527 of record CM031955.1, read on the forward strand.
GCAGGTATGATGTCATTGATAGGCGAAGCACGGACACTGTCCGTGTCCTGGTTAAAAATGCTTATTTCTCTGGATTTAAACATTCTTGGAAACATTTGGGATGCAAGTACATAAGTCAACAAAATATATAACATTGTTCTAGTGGTTTTGGATATTTTGATCCCAAAATATTACATATTGTGCCTTTAACTTTTTATTCATCAATGAATCCTTAAAAAAAATATTAACTAACTGTTTCCATCATTGATAATAACGGAGTATCAAATAAGCATATTAGAATGAAGGATTATGTGACTGAAGACTAGAGTAATTGACAATGAAAATTCAGCTTTGCATCACAGGTATAATTTTTATTTATTTTAAGTATATTAAAATAGAAAACCATTATTTTAAATGGTAATAATATTTCACAATATTACAGTTTTTTTCTGTATTTTGATCAAATAAATGCGAAAAAGATGTCAAAAAACATTAAAAATAGTAATGTTTGGTACTGTATATACACTTATTTTCTACACTTTTATTAGTTTGTAATGTGGTTTTAGTTTGTATGTTTATTATGTTTTAAGACTGATTGTTATTAATTTATCTCGTCATCTTTCCATTCAGATGAATAAAGAATGCGTGCGAGGGCTGTGGGCAGGTCAGCAACAAGAGCTCGTCTTCCTCCGTAACCGCAATCCTGAACGTGGAAGCATCCAGAACTCAAAGCAGGCTCTGCGAAACATGATCAACTCCTCCTGTGACCAGCCCCTGGGTTACCCCATGTTTGTATCCCCACTCACCACCTCCTATATGGGAACTCACAAGCAGATCAGGAACATATGGGGCGGCCCTCTCAGTTTGGACAGCATTCGCACCTGGCTGCTCTCCAGGTGGTTTCGGTATGTATTATATATTTTGGTAAGGCATTAACAGTATTTTCTCTGTTTCTATAGCCTGAAAATTATTTTTAAAAACCTTCCTTGCATTTTCTAGGGTGAGGAAAGATAACATTACCAGCTGTAACAGTGGCATGAACATGGAGGATGTGGATTGTGCTGGTTCCTCCTTAAGTCAAAATCATAACTCTGCCACATCCCAGAGCCTAAGCCTGTATCATGGCCGTCCTCGCAGCTCCCAGTCTAGACACCACGGAGGTCAGAATAAATCAAGAACACTATATGAATATGTACAGTTTATTGCCCTAAAGCCTGGAAGAAAATTTTTGTTAAAGTCATTTGAAACGATCAAATGAAATAATAGTAATTAAAAATATGAATCAAATAAAAATTTAACTAAAACGAATCTATAATCTAATATATATATAGATAGATTAGGTTATATATTATAGATAGATTACTCTAGAAAAGCTCTAAAACTTTAGAACAGTAAGATTTTTTAAATGTTTTTAAAGTCTCTTCTGCTTACCAAGGCTGCATTCATGTTATTAAAAATACAAAAAAGCTGTAATATTATGAAATATTATTAAAATGTAAAATAATTGTTTTCAATTTGAATATATTTTAAAATGTAATTTATTCCTGTGATGCAAAGCTGAATTTTGAGCATCATTACTCCAGTCTTCAGGGTCACGTGATCCTTCAGAAATCATTCTAATATGATGCTCAAGAAACATTTATTATTATTATCAATGTTGAAAGCAGTTGTGTAAAACATTTATTTAGGATTCTTTGATGAATAGAAAGTGTAACTGTACTACCGTTCAAAGGTTTTGGGGAAAGAGCTTAAAGAAATTAATACATTTATTCAGCAAGGACGCATGAAATTGATCAAGTGACAGTATAGACATTTATAATGTTGCAAAAGCTTTATATTTCAGATAAATGCTGTTCTTTTGAACTTTCTATTCATTAAATAATCCTGAAAAATAAAAATAAAAAAATAAACAACTGTTTTCAACATTGATAATAAAATCAAATAAATGCCTTGGTGAGCAGAAGAGACTTATTTAAAATCATTTAAAAAAATTGGACCAGTAGTGTGTGTGTATGTGTGTGTATAATATATATATATATATATATATATATATATATATATATATATATATATATATATATATATATATATATATATATATATATATATATATATATATATATATATATACACACACACACACACACACACACACACACACACACACACACACACTGAACAAAATTATAAACGCAACACTTTTGATTTTGCCCCCATTTTTCATGAGTTGAATTATGTATGCTATGTACATAAAAAGGCCTATTTCTTTCAAATATTGCTCACAAATCTGTCTAAAGTGAGCACTTCTCCTTTTCCCAAGATAATGCATCCACCTCACAGGTGTGGCATATCTGATTAGACAGCATGATTATTGCACACGTTTGCCTTAGGCTGGTCACAATAAAAGGCCACTCTAAAATGTGCAGTTTTATCACACAGCACAATGCCACAGATGTCACACGTTTTGAGGGAGCATGCAATTGGCATGCTGACTGCAGGAATGTCCACCCGTGAATTGAATGTTCATTTCTCTACCTTAAACCGTCTCCAAAGGCGTTTCAGAGAATTTGGCAGTACATCCACCTGGCCTGACAACAGCAGACCACGTGTAACCACACCAACCCAGGACCTCCACAGCTTCACCTCCAAGATCGTCTGAGACCAGCCACCCAGACAGCTGCTGCAACAATCGGTTTGCATAACCAAAGAATTTCTGCACAAACTGTCAGAAACCGTCTCAGGGAAGCTCATCTGCAGCTCGTTTGGCGGTTTGAGCGGTTTGCTGATGTCAACATTGTGGATCGAGTGGCCCATGGTGGCGGTGGGTTTATGGTATGGGCAGGCGTATGTTATGGACAACGAACAAAGGTGCATTTTATTGATGACATTTTGAATCCACAGAGATACCGCGACGAGATCCTGAGACCCATTGTTGTGTCATTCATCCACGACCATCACCTCATGTTGCAGCATGATAATGCACTGCCCCATGTTGCAAGGATCTGTACAAAATCCCTGGAAGCTGAAAACATCCCAGTTCTTGCATGGCCAGCATACTCACCGGACATGTCACCTGTTGAGCATGTTTGGGATGCTCTGGATCGGCGTATAAGACGCCATGTTCCAGTTCCTGCCAATATCCAGCAACTTCGCACAGCCATTGAAGAGGAGTGGACCAACATTCCACAGGCCACAATCAACAACCTGATCAACTCTATGCAAAGGAGATGTGTTGCACTGCGTGAGGCAAATGGTGGTCACACCAGATACTGACTGGTTTTCAGACTCCCCAATACAGTAAAAATGCACATTTTAGAGTGGCCTTTTATTGTGGCCAGCCTAAGGCACACCTGTGCAATAATCATGCTGTCTAATCAGCATCTTGATATGCCACACCTGTGAGATGGGTGAATTATCTCAGCAAAGGAGAAGTGCTCACTAACACAGATTTAGACAGATTTGCCTTTTATGTACTTAGATCTTTGAGTTCAGCTCATGAAAAATGGGGGCAAAAACAAAAGTGTTAGTTTATAATTTTGTTCAGTTAATAACGCAATCCAATAATTTACCTTAACCATGTGATATTTCATACTTTTTTTTTGTAAAATAATACTGATTTTTAAAAATATATATTTAATAAATTATATTAAAATATTTGACTTGTAAACTGAAAAACAGTATTTAAAAAAAAGAAGAAAAAAAAAATCCCAAAGCAAAACGTGGTAAATTACTTTTCAGTTTGGCCTTGACCTCAGCAAAAAATGTATGTTATCATCTTGAAATGAATGTTTCCCATAAGAGAATCAGAAAAATGCACATTCTTCTGACAGTCTCTTTTCCCTGCAGCTCACCGGGAGTATCGCAGTCGCTCAGTGCAACCTCATGGCCAACGGCCCCCTGTCACCAGCCGATCGGGCCCCATCCTAGACAGCCAGCACGGCTCGGGCTCTGGAGGCCCCGGGCTGGTGCAGCGCCTGTCCAACAGCCAGCTGTCCTTCAACACTTCCTCCATTGCCTCCGTCTTTTCCCAGGTGCCTCGTTTGTCCACAACAGGTCCTCTGGCTTCAGCCGCAGGTCACCATCGCTCCAGCCAGGTGTCTTCCTCCAGCTCCACGCTGAGCCTGCTCTTTGGCAAGCGCAGCTTCTCCAGCGGTTTGGTCATCTCAGGCCTCTCTGCAGCTGAGGGGGGAAACACCAGTGATACACAGTCCTCAAGCTCCGTCAACATCGCCCTGGGCCCGTCCTGTCGCTCCAGTCGTGGAACACAGGTGAGATGACGTCTTTTGAGGTGTTTTTACGATGACATATGAAACATTTTGTTGAATTCCTGAATCATTAATCTCACAAAGGCTCATTACCTTTAAACATTTAAAATGTATTTATAACTTAGAATAAAGAATATTTATATAATGCTTCACAGTATTATATTTTAGCTTTAGTAAAAGTACATACATTCTATGTTTTGTCTGATAATATTAATTTGCAGTGTTGTTTAATACCGTTGCCTTATTTAACTCTGAAAATGTTATGAAAATATCTATTCATTTCTTTTGGTGGCTTAATTTGTTATAATACACTACTGATCAAAAGTTTTGGGTCTTAATAATACCTTTATTCAGCAAGGATCCATTATTAAATTGTAAAAAAAAAAAAAAAAAAAAAAAAAAAAAAGACATTTATAATATTTTTTCAATTAAATGCTGTTCTTTTGAACTTTCCATTCATCAAAAAGAATCCTGATTTTTTTTTTTTTTTTTTTCAAAAGAAATTACATTGTTATTGTAAATTGTAATTATATATTTTTAATTCTTTCCAACCTCAAACTTAGGTAAAGGTTATAAGTTAAGAAAAGTGTTTTCTTTGGTAGGTTTTACATCTTTTATTTAAATAATGTACTTTTATATGTAATTTCTGGACCCAGAATGTACCTAAACATCCTAAAAATGTCCTCACTCTTCTTCCTCATGTTATAAAGATAATAAAAGATAAGATATAAAGATATATAAGTAAGCTTCCCAATGATTTAGAATTAAAAAAAAAAATTATCTAGAGGAAAAAAGCTTAAAGTTATTGCTGAAATTGTTACAAATCAAACTACATTTTTAGCTTGTCCTTTCCTTTCAGCAGTGGACATCAGAGGCGTACGAGAGCATAGATGCCACCTCCACCAATGCCACAGGACCAAAGGTCCACAGCACAGATAAGAGCCAAGACGACTCGACTTCAGCCTTCCACGAGGCTCCGGAGCAGAAGACCATATGAGACCACAATCACCAAATGCCTCAGCCCAGCATGATCAAACTCCTGAGCTCAAGTAATGTACATTACAGACGTCTTTTTGTAAAACAAAACATCTGCCATGTGTAGAATTGTAAGTATCCTATTTAAGGGAAAAGAACAGGCAAAAAATGTTTATGAGAGTGGACAGAAGCTTGTTTCCATCTCTGAAATTAAACAAAGGAATTTGATGACTACAAGAATTTATGTTTGCACCTTGAGTGCACGCACTTCATGAACACCATCACTCGCAGCGGTGATTATTTTTATAGACTGGCAAAATAAGAACTATAAGATCACATGACTAAAGAAAGTGTCAGGTATGGTTGCGTAGTAGTTTTCTTGCACACTGCTGTTTTGAAACGTGTTGTGGTCCAGATGTGTCATTGTTATATATTAACATGCAAGCACTACAAGGATTCTGAACTGGTTACTGATGCATTCAAAGCAGTGACAAGAAAATGTCATTTCTGTAAATCTACTAAAAACAAAACAAAAAAACTGCCATATTCACATAGTGTGTATGCACTTGATTAATTGGCCCATGGAAAATAGTTGTAAATTGATCTTTACATCCCTGAGTATGGCAAGCACAATCTAAGAGATAAAGAGTGTGTACTTCATAAAGAAATTCCTCCAAGAACTAAAATGAGTTTCATGGATCTGGAACTATACAGTAGTTGCCAAAAGCAAAATGTTGTGAGTTTTTTTACTATGGGAAATGTGGGGCTTCCAGTTTATTTATTATGTGACACGGGGTCTGTATGATGTTGTAATATCAAATATTTCATGGTAAGTCTAGCCCTTTAATAATATTTGCATATTATAATGCTCCCATAACTAGGAGACATCAAAAATCTAAAAATCCACTCCATAACACAACTTGAATAATAAAAATAAGTTTTAAAAAGAATCTGAATTTTGTACTTATTCATTTTTTTATATCTGTATACAGAACCAGTCAAAACTTTTTTTATATAAAATCTTATTCTTAATTGAAAATAATTTTGTAAACAAATATAAATGATCTTCATTTATAGAAAATTTTAATTTTATTACAATTTCATTTTAATTGATGAGGATTAATTATCAATCTTCCATTTGGGTTATTTCATAGTTTTGATGACTTAATTATTATTCAGAGTGTGGAAAATATTATTAATAAATGAGTAGGCGTCTCCCAACTTTTGACTGGCACCGAAATGTACACTATATTGCCAAAAGATTTGGGACACCTGCCTTTACATGCACATGAACTTTAATTACATCCCATTCTTAATCCATAGGGTTTAATATGGAGTTGGCCCACCCTTTGCAGCTGTAACAGAATCAACTCTTCTGGGAAGGCTTTCTACAAGGTTTAGGAGTGTGTTTATGGGAATTAGAAAATTTCTGACCATTCTTCTAGAAACGCATTTGTGAGGTCAGGCACTGATGTTGGACGAGAAGGCCTGGCTCGCAGTCTCCGCTCTAATTCATCCCAAAGGTGTTCTATCAGTTTGAGGTCAGGACTCTCTGCAGGCCAGTCAAGTTCCTCCACACCAAACTCGCTCATCCATGTCTTTATGGGCCTTGCTTTGAGCACTGGTGCACAGTCATGTTGGGACAGGAAGGGGCCATCCCCAAACTGTTCCCACAAAGTTGGAGCATGAAATTGTCCAAAATGTCTTGGTATGCTCAAGCATTAAGAGTTCCTAAGGGATCAAGCCCAACCCCTGAAAAACAACACCACACCATAATCCCCCCTCCACCAAACTTTACACGTGGCATAATGTAGTCAGGCAAGTACCATTCTCCTGGCAATTGCCAAAACCCAGACTCGTCCTTCGGATTGCCAGACAGAGAAGTGGGATTCGTCACTCCAGAGAACACGTCTCCACTGCTCTAGAGTCCAGTGGTGGCGTGCTTTACACCACTGCATCTGACGCTTTAAATTGCACTTGGTGATGTAAGGCTTGGATGCAGCTGCTCGGCCATCATGGAAACCCATTCCATGAAGCTCTCTATGCACTGTTCTTGAGCTAATCTGAAGGCCACACAAATATTGGAGGTCTGTAGCTATTGACTCTGCAGAAAGTTGGCGACTTCTGCGCACTGCGCCTCAGCATGCATTGACCCCGCTCTGTGATTTTTATTTTTTTTACGTGGCCTACCATTTCGTTGCTGAGTTGCTGTTGTTCCCAATTGCTTCCACTTTGTTAAAATACCACTAATGGTTGACCGTGGAATATTTAGTAGTGAGGAAATTTCACAAATAGACTTATTGCACAGGTGGCAACCTATCACGGTACCACACTTGAATTCACTGAGCTCCTGAGAGCGACCCGTTCTGTCACAAATGTTTGTAGAAGCAGTCTGCATGCCTAGGTGCTTGATTTTATACACCTGTGGCCATGGAAGTGACTGGAACACCTGAATTCAATGATTTGGAGGGGTGTCCTAATACTTTTGGCAGTATAGTGTATTTTTGTCTGTCTGTATATGTAATTTAGCAGAATTTAAAAAGATTGTACTGTTGTCCGGACTGATTCTTCTAGCAACATTACTGGAAACAGACATGCTGGTGTGCAATTAGAGGGGATATTTACTTGTCTAAAACATGTAGAGCTTTTGAAACAACCATTCAGTGTAATTTTATGTTCAAAATGCTAACAATAGATATTAATATAGCTAGCATTTTGAGCATCTATTTAAAACACCAAATAACACATTGACAATGAGTAGCTGTAACATTCTATTATAACATGGAGTTCACAGAAAAAGATATGGTACCCATAACTTTTTGAGGAATTTGTGTCTGGACAGTGTGTATTCATAAATCTAAGTATTTTAATCATTTTGGCACGTTAAGCAATCATTACAGAAAAAAATACGAGAATGCCAGTACTTTCAATGGACTCCAGAGCTTATGATATTGTTGTCTGGGGAGTAAAGACAAAAATAGTTAAACATATTGCAACTAGAAAAATGAATTTAAGGGAAGAGCTTGATGTGGAGATCTTCCAAAAGAAACCATCAGAGCTCATGTGAATCCTCTGAGGGGAATATGATAAGACTTTAGTACAGTTCTCATGCACGAGGCTGAAAAACTCAATTACTTGACGTGTCATTACTGTGATCTACGAGTTAAACTGCAAAACCACTATTGCAACAATATGCTACAATGTCAGATTTTTTTTCTTTTAAACTTTGCACAAGTGAGTATAAAATCACTTTTCTTGTAAGTGTCATACATTTCTCCACAACTCAGTATGTTATTATGTGTTAGACAGACAGAAGAAGCACCATATTGTAAGTCACTTTATTTGATGTCTACAAATACATTTGTTCTCTCTTTTAATAGTGTTCATGCAGGAGTACATGTGATCTGAAAGATGCCCATCCGCTTGGGCTCAATTCTTAATAAACCAGTACTGCCGTTCTTGAACTGAACTGCATCACTTTACAATAAACTAATTTCATTAGTCAAATTTCAGTCATTCCACCAAGTTTTGAGAGATCAGCACAGAATACTGTATTTAAATACGATCAATTATAAAGAAACTAATATTTCCAATATATGTCCATTTCTAAAAGTCTTCCAGGAGATTCAGTGTTACTGTCTGCAGATTGCAGTACTTCTATATATACTTGTACAGTATTGTGTTAACTAAACTATTTTGAATAGCAAAAGCATGCCAAATATAAAAGATTTTTTTTTTATTCTATCAGATATAATTTACAAAGGCATTATAGTTTGTCCTCTGGTATTAAAAACAACAGAATTATGATTAAATATTAGATCATTTTAAAACAGTTTATATTAAATAGGTGGTGATAGTATTTATGATGTCTCACATCAGGGCACAGCTCTAAAGAAAGCCTTCAGTGAAGGTCTGATCTGTGTCTGATCTGAGAAGATGGAAAAAACCTAAAAAAACATGTAAAGTCTGTATTCTGTAAGAAAAATATACTGACAATGAGACGAGAGGTTTGAGATTTCATTATGTGACGTATAATAAGCACCAAACACTTGATGATGACGATGATGATGGTGGATAAATAAAAACATGATTGTTTTTTTGTTTTGTTTGTTTGTGCAGAGGACAATGACAGAAGCTGAAAGGCTAAAAATTCTCAAATACTATCAGTTCACACTTATTTCCAAATCTTGTCTTTAATAGTTTTCTGCATGTGCAAATGTCTTTTGCTTACAGCGTGCCATCATGCATTCAATCCTAGGCTTTAAAAGACAAACATCTTCCCTTGGGATAATACCTAAATCATAGCTCATGGCCTAAACATTCAAGGCACTTCAGGGTGACTGTGATAAACTGTGATACAGGAGTCAGTTTGCCTCCAAAGCCAGTGAAAGATGCCTTAAAATGATCAGTTAATAATTCTTTATTTTCTTAATAGTATTCTATCCCTTGTAACGATTTTGAAATTGTTTGGTATCTTTATATTTAAATATCTGACAACTATAACTGGCAGGTTGTTTGTAATATTGATATTTTGTTAAGATATGTAAAGTGACGAACGTATCCGTGATACACAACAATACTTGTGCAAGACTCAAACGTAGTCAGGCTGTTTTATCATGAAAACAACTGGAATGTAATTGTGAACTGGTATAGAAAAACACAACAAATGTCAGAAAAAGAGAGCATGATGAGACTACAGGAATCAATGAATCAATGGATTATGAGTTTAAAGTCAGGCATCAAATGTTTAATAAAAATGTTACCCGACCTCTTTCCAATTCCATGTGATGTCAAAAAATTATTTAATGAAAGAAAAAAGCTGATATACATGAAGCCTTCCTCCTGCAATATTCATACAGTATATTGAGGGTCACCGCAAGGTCATTTAAATTCACATTACCCTGCATGACCCTTCAAATCAATGGCATTAATGTCTTATGAATGTAAAGAGCATATTCCATGTGCTTACAGTGAAGAATTGTGAAGGGTGTGCAGCGCAGCACACTGGTAATGCTGTTATGCTACTGGTCAAGTATTACTAAGTGCTTTTAACACTTTTTTTCTATAATTACAGCATATATAACAGAATATGTTATGTTATTTATATCACATAATGCAAGCACATGCAGGTAACAGATACTGGAATAAATTTTTTTTTTTTTTTTTTGAAACAGAAAATATATCTTTGCTTGGGCACAAACTGTCAATCTTTTGTTTTAAAGAAAGAAAACCAACAGAACTAAAGGATGAGAAGTTTAATCGATGGGGTTGAGCTAAAAATTCAGCGCCTGCCAGTTCACCTGTGGCTCTAATCAGAGCCAAAACAATCAAAATGTGTGCAAGCTACGTCGTTTTTTCAAGGCTCGATCTTCTATATTAAGCATATGGAGAGAACAGAACCAAGAGGTAGATATTCTTGTTCTTGAAAAGCTTCTTTAAAGTGCCCAAAGTAGCCCTTCAACCTTTGCAAAAAAGACTGAAGCACCCTTAAAAACAAGAATAGACACTTGCTTCATCTACAAATAATTCAATTACTTCCCTCCTGCCCTGTGTGGCTCCAGAGGCCAGTTTTTCATCACTTGAACAAATAAACTTTAGCATGCACAGTACCTTACATTCAGTGTGCAGTTTACATCAATAGTGAACTGTCAACCCACAGTAGACACAACACAGATTTATTTCAATCTTAAACGAGTAGCTTTTTCATCAAGAAGGATTTTATATATACTGTATGTATATAATATGACACATTAAGTGACCGAAGAGACTAAGGAATATCAGAAAAGGGCAAATGTAAACCAGTTCTCCACCCAATTTCAGGAAAACATTCCTCAGTCACTAATTATTCCAATATGACAATTAATATATTTGCATAGGCAATATGGGATTAGCCCTTAAATAGTATGTTTCCTGAATTCTTTATGAGTATATTTCATAATTACGTTGAAAAAAGAATTCAACAAGCAAACAAACCAAAAAATGCTACTCTTCTTCGTAAACCCTCAGTATACCAGCATACATCTCAGTTACAGTATTAGGCTTCAAGTAGATCAAAATAAACATTTAACATTAACAAATAGATGAGAAAAAACTAAGCAGAACGAGAGGTAGTGGAAAAACCAATGAAAACGAGAGACAGTCCGTGTGGATGGCGCTCCTATAATAACATAGCACAGGCTCCACTTCATTTGCTTAGAAAAGAAGCCTTTTGGCAAGAAAGATTATTTTTCCAAGTCATACCATGCTGATAACATCATTATCAACAGCTGTTAGCCATCACTGTGACAGCAGTCAAGTGAAAAACTCCTAAACTTTCTAAATCTGATAAAACATTAGCAGCAAAAATGAAGTTGAGGCATTGGAATGAAACAGATAACTACTCTCAAAATTATGGTTCATTCTAAATGGGACCAAATGTGGCATGTTCTTGTAATGATCTGTAATCTAATGAATGAGTCAAATTTAAAGGACGATACTTTGAATAATACCTTTATCTGGCTAACTTTCTGTTTTATTTTATTTTACTTTATGTATTTAATGGTTCCGCCTGCAGCAAAATTTAGTACACAATACTTTACTAATGTCCTTGCTTTATTTGCTTCCATTTTTGTCAATATTGAAAAGTTACCTTTGAGTGATACACTTCAGAGGTATGATTAAAATGTCTCATTATTTAAATCGTGATTGTGAAAAACAAAAACAAAAAAACTGATCATCATATATTCACTGTTCCCTGTCCAGTAGTTTCAGTGACATCTATGATGTTAGACTTCCCAGATTACGGACACATACGGCTTGAAATAGTCATATAGATGCATCACTTTTCATTGACAACCTGTGATTTCTCCCCCCTCAAAGATAGTTCAGTAAATGTCCATGTGTCATGCAGGGTCTTTTTCTTTTTTTTTTTTTTAGAGCAAGACAATTTTGATTTATTGCTCATTTCTTTAATGACATGATTTTTTTAAACAAACAAGAAAATTCAATAATTTTGTTTTATAAACGTGGGAAAGCCAAGCTTCCCATGATGGTTCGCTGCTTCAGTAAGTAAACTACTAGGTAACACCTATTTGGTTCGTAAAACAACATAAATGTAGGACCTACTCACATTGTCTGATGCTCAAACACACGAATACGTCAAAGAAGGATATCTATGCACTCAGTAAAGTGACAAAGGTCTTCATTTTAATGTGGTAAACCTGCAGAGTGAATGGCACTTAACTCTCAGAGCACCAATAAGAAAACCCAACAACAACACACTTGATCAGGATTTACTTTAACAAACGTTCGTTCATTCATTGGCACAAGAGTTCAGGGAAAGTGACACTTTGAGGTTGGGTATGGTGACCAAAAAAACGTTGGTTTAAATGCAATTCACTCTTGAATTACTCCGCTAAAAGGTGAAAGAGTGGTTTAACACACCAGTATTTTAAATATCGTGTTCTCATGCACTGGCTGCTGCGATTGCAATAGCACATAAATGTCTAGAAAATTGAACAGCAACATTCAAGTCTGAATCCAACAACACAGAGCTGAAAAGCTGTCGTTCTTGAGGAACACGCGTCTAAACCTCTAAAAAAAACCAAAATCATCTTTATAGTATCGTCTTCAACATGATGCTTCCCAGAGGTTCACATCATATCTGGGTTGAGTATTGCAATGTGTACATGACACAACAGAAAAAACGCATGCTGGAAAAAAGTATTATAAAAAGACTGACTTGTTTTCATTTTTCAATAACCTGCAGTTTTCCGAGCTGTGAAAATGGCCGAGACCTCTCCACGTTTCAAGTCGCAAAACGAACATTTGGACTCGGAGGCAGAGAACAATTTCCCTGATGGATCCGACTCCGTCGCGCCACCTCATCAACCGGGTCTCGGCAAGCACAGTTATTTTAAATAGACCTAGTGTAACTCTCAAAAACAAGGCATAGTGTTCACTACACTTTTGTTTAATAAAATACATTTCTTTAATGTGTAAGACAATTCGAAGCTCTTTTGAGAACCTCCAGAACGTTGGTGAGTGATTTTCAAGCAATTCTCAGTCAATCCAGCGAAGCTTACAGCCCATGACATACAGTACCTGTGCTTCTCTCTGTTAGTAACGGACTGGGAGGGGCTAGGAGGACTCACACAAAAAAATGGTGCCGTCACCAGCATCAGCAGCTTTTGTGCCCTTACTCAGTGTCGAGGCATTGTGATTTTTGCAGAGAGAAAGAAATCTTCATGATTCATTTAGCTGCCCAATCACAACACTAGCTAGCCCTTATGTTTCCCAGTTAAAGAACTGTTGACACGCAAAGAAAGAGTTTGGACGGCAAGACGGCGATTACGCTTCCCAGCTTCTCTTTTACAAAACAATTGGCACAGCTAATTTTCCCTTCGCGTACGAGAGCTTTACAATGTTCTCTCCCCATGACAGCATAAAAACTTTTTTTTTTTATTCAAAAAACGTAGTCCGGGGCTTAAATGTCAAACTGGAGTAAATTCCATAACCTTGTATCATGCAAAGGTTTTCTAGCTTAACATCTACCGCTTATCCGTTTGTTTTTTGATTTTCTTTAAAAAAAATAACATTATTCAGCTGTCCTCAACACATGTGAGGCATAAAAAAATGGAAAGGATCAGGTAGAAAGAACATGAGAGAAAGAGAGAGAGAACAGGTGAGGTAAACAGGAAAACAGGTGAAGGAAAAAGTTGAGAGTAGGAAGTATGGATCTGTCGGTTTTCCTACATGTTTTTCTGTGTCACAGTTGCCTGAGCAGCTCATATTGGCACTTAAACAGAACTCAACTTCAGGGTCACTAGTGGATGCTCAGAATTGCTTAACTACTCACTCTTGAAATAAGAAACATCACACCTTTTGAAAGTGGCACCTTGGGGCTTTTTTGTCTCAAATGTTCTTGCTCAAACCTAGGTGTCTAAGCAGGCCCTCTTGCTGTTAAGGAGATCCCTGTAAACAGATGAGTTGAGAAATCGGGGGAAGGAGTCTCTGTGCATGAGGGTGTAGATCTGTAGCTGGGCCTCCTCATACATCGTACCGCTGGGTTCTGCCAGGCTTTGGTTGATGCCTTCCCTCACCCGTGAATCCAAGCTGACCTGCCGACCGAACACAAAAGTATGACAGATCAACAACTTAAAACAAAACAAGACTAATCTTTGAACTTTATTGATATTTTATTATACTCTATTTATTGCATATTGTGATTCACTATATTCTTAATTCAGAGACTAGGTCAGTTTAATTTAAATATGGCAAAAAGAAAAGAAAAATGAAAAACATAATTAAGATATTTTTTAGATGAACAATCGTTATCTTCAATCATCGTGTAATATATTCTGCAAAAAAACTATGTCACTTCCCCCAAGCGCCTTAAAGGCACAAAAAGTAAAGTATAATATATTAATATATATAATATTAGTATTAAAGTATCCAAAACCACTAGAACAATGTTATATATTTTGTTGACTTGTATACTTACATTATCCTAAAAGTTTCCAGCAATGTTTAAATCGAGTAAGCAACTTTAACGAGCGTGTCCGTGCATCGCTTGTCAATAATGTCATATCTGCACTACCATTGATTTCCGTAGAAACCATGGAAACACCAAAGGTGCTTTAATATCGTATGTATTTTATTAGACTGGTGAGCAACCGTTTGGATGTACATCTATTAACAGTTATACAGCACAACACGGTTGGAAATTATTGTTTGAATCTCTTTTTTCTTGATTCACTGCGAGTAACGTTTTTACCATGCCTTAGAGACAACACTGTTTTGTCAGGTGGCTAACAGCATAATCAGAGAGCTTCCTCCATCATATAATATATATATATATATATATATATATATATATATATATATATTAAAATTAATTATATATATATGTCATTTAGCAACAGTCATCATTTAGCCTGTTTTTATTAATATAATATTCTAATATCTAGATTTCTGCGAAGTGCAACAAGTCTGTCGTACCAGCCACCGAGTGAACACACAGTAACGTTTTAACATAACTTTTTTCAACACACTCAAATGCATTTAGAAGGATTGTTTTTAACCAGCACTGTGTTACCTAGTTAAAATTGCTTATTTCTCTGGATTTAAACATTTTTGGAAACATTTGGGATAACGTAAGTACACAAGTCAACTAAATATATAACGAAAAGAGTGGAAGTGTCCGACTGCAGCATAAGCATAATAAAAACCTGTTTCGCGCAGGTCTCTCTCATTAGCATTCTCTCGGCATATCCTGCTTCATACCACCGTAATGTTAATAAAACTTTGATACATTTGCTTAATCATGAACATGATTTCTGTGCCATGAGTCGGTCAGTTCCATGCTCATACACAGCGTCATCAAGCTATGTCTTTGTTTTGAATAAGCAACCTCTAGCAGCGAAACTTACATACTGTGCCTTTAAATTACTTGTATGTGTTTTGGCTATTTTTATATGAATGAACAATCATTATCTTCAAGCTTTGTGTGAAATATTGTAATGCAAAAATTCATATTTTTATTCAGATTCTAGATTTTTTTTTAAATGTAGAAAAAAATGCACAAAAAGACTGCTTAAAAAAACATTTAATGAGCTCAGCAAAACAGATGTGATGTTTCGAGCTACATGCTCTTCATCAGACTCAAGGAAAAAAAAAAAACACTCATATATACCCTTTGAATACTAATAAACAAAATTGTAAATGCTTGAGAATATCCTTTGTTTTGGCCATTTTTACAGTTCAATATAAATATCTTATATTTTATGTCGCCCCTATTTTATTTATGAATGTATTGCAGCCACAGACAGCATTGATTATTTTTTATGGACCCAATAATCTAACCTCTTTTGGTGAAAGAATGGAGACGTAGTCTTCATAAATGATCCTGGCTTTTTCATCGATAGCTGATGGGTTGGTTTCTTTTTTCAGTTCCTCACAGGCGATCCAGAACATCAGGTTTTCTTCGCTGTACTCAGACCGCAAGAACTCCCGGAAAACATCCCTCCCCTCTGGAGAGCGCATCATCATCTCAAAGCTCCGTGACCAGGCAATCACTTCATCCAGTGTGGGACGCCTTCAAATTTAAGAAAAAATGAAAAAATGAACAATGAAAAAAAGCAGGAGCTACCCATATAAAATAACTTTATTTCAGGTGTCAGTAAATAAAGTGCATGACAACATTATTAAAGGATTGATTAGAAATTCAACAGCCCCAAAAAGTACTTGGACACAAACTGTGTGAGATTTTTAGATGATTTCCCTCATCTTAATTCAAGATCGCGGTTCCACTTTAAGAGAATGTTGCTCGTTTTAACAGGACGTTGGATAGGTATTAACAGGTATTGTCCCTAAACAATAATAGATGTTTCTAACAACTCACAGTTCCTCTGTTGCTTCTATGCTATCCATCTTTGTACATGTTTGCCTCTCTGAACGTTCCCTTCTGTCTTCATTCCTAGGGTGAGGAGAGAAGTGTTAGACACAGCAAAGTCTCTGTGGCATTTGAAACATGTTGTTGATCATCATGCAAGGTTATACAGTTATGGTAAAACCAGCTGCTGTTATACTACATAGCCATTCGGATGTTTAAAGGTTTTGTTTTTAACAGAAAAAAAAAAAAAAAACTGCCAGAATAATTCTATAAAATATTTGACAGATGTAAACATATTTTCAAACAACCTGTAAATTATACACTTTAAAACTGTAATTTACAAAAAAACTAAACAAAAAGGTAAACCCTTGGCCTTTTCTGTTGATTTAGCAAGGCCATACTAAAATCTGTTTTGTATATACTGACATCTAATCAGTGCCTTTGTTTCTATTTTTCTTGTTTTTTCATTTCTCAGGGTTTCAAAAAGCCTTCTTTAATGTCATGAACCAAGCCAACCAGTATATATATATATATATATATATAAGACTGTACTAAATGGCTTTTGTCTTTTGTGATAGAAAGAACTATAATCCAATGAAGCATTGCAAACAGCATAATTATTAAAAATGAAATAGCAAATATTTAAGTATTTTGATTACGTCATTTATGCGGTGCTTCATGGGAGTGGGCGAAGCTAACAAGAAATCTTTTGGTGTGTTTTGCTTGTTTCGACTCTAATTGGTGGACATTTCTGTACAGCATCATGGGTAATGTAGTTTTTGCCACAAATTTGGCTGTTAAACACGATTATTTTGAAATGATGCAAGTTAACGGCTTCAACAGAAGGAAATAGTATTGATTAACAAGCTTGTAGCTCACAGTAAGGCTGTCTTTAAAGGTTTATAAGTTAGCGTTAAAAATCTATTTCCCTGTAGAGAAACTGAAAAGAAATTGCATTTATTGAATAGACTTACACTCTGTAGTAGCGGGTTTATTGTTAACCAATATACAGGTTTTAATGTCATTTTTACGGTTAAAATTACAACAACTTTTTACAGTGTGAAAAAAAGCGAATTTTCCTTTTGAAATAAAAGTTTAATGTACAAATGTAAACAAATTATAACTTATACCAAGGAATTTCAAACTTTTAATGGCCCAAATATGAATTATAAAGTCTTGGGGCCATATGTATGTAAATCAATAAGCATGACATTATAAAGATAACATACTGTTTCCAAAATAAATTATAATGAAATTAACATCTAGAAATAAATAATATAAAACAGAAATAAAAATATTATAGAAATAAATAACTACAATTTAAAATTAAATAATAATGGTCACAAAACTGTTTTTCTTTCATATATTTAGAGGGCCCCCCAAGCACCCCCTTCTGGCCCTCAATTTTAGGAAGTCTAATCATATTCTAAGTAATAAGATTTCTCCTCTAGTCCAACAACAGCATTTACTGAAACTAAGCTACAAATTACAGGTTAACATCCACTGCGTTTCTCAGTCCAAGTCTCAGTAGAGCAAGTATAATTGGGTTTGTTAGCCATGGGGTTCGACAAACTGACAAGACGCTAAATATATAACATGTACTACACAGCTGTTTTGCATGTGATGTGGGACAGAAATAGCCGTTTACTGAGCAGATAATGGCAGCGTGTGTGGGGGGATGGCTGTGGAAACCCGAGGTTACAGAGTAGAGTGCCTCTTCAATGTTTGCTTTATTTCAAGCAATATTTGTATTCATTCATGTTATTTTTAGTCCCCTGCAAGCTGTGCTATGGCCTTTCCAATCTTTCTTAGTTTTTACAAGCTAGTTTAACTCTTTAAGGAAGACTGAGTTGAATGTATGAGCATGTTTAAAAATACAATCAGTAATTATCAAATAAATGCACCATGTTATCTTGCATACTGAGACAAAGCCTCTTCCACAAAGGCTATGCTAACCTAAAACAATGCCAACACAAAACAAATAAATTGATGATGAGCATAAGACTTTTCAAAACCTTATTGACCCCAAACTTTTGAACAATAGTTCTGTTTTTTGTTTAAAATAGAGCGATTCTCCTAACTAAACAAAAATAAATATTTAACTAATTCATTATATATATTAAAAAAAAAAACGAATCTCTTAAATGAATGATTCAATGACACATCCATTTTTTAGCAGTTACTCGTCGCCACCACATCAGTGTTTATATCCAAACTAGACACTTTTAACGCTAGTACTTCTGTGATAATCTGAATTATTGTTAACAGGTGTGGTTGAAAAGAAATGTTTGTGAAGCTGTTTCATACCTATACATGACAACAGCTCTCTCTGGCTCAGCGGCAGCGCCAACGCAGATTTGAATGTTCTGCTGTGATCGTACTTGTCAAAGGTTTAATAGACATAGCCAAATCATTGTCATTTAGGAATAAGAAAGCATGGGTGTTTGAGATCGCGATCTTTTAGCGATTAATTGTGCAGCTCTATGTAAAACTCATTTCAAACACATAGCTACATGCAATTACATTGTTTCACTGACAGAAAAAACGTAATGAAAGATGTGTCGTACCAGAGGCACTTGCAGCATCCACACCAGCAAAGACAGCAGGTGTTGGGCCTCGGGTGACCAGGCGCCTGTGGGGGTCCTTCAATACGTCCCTGCTGCCTTTTCCTCATTTCAACTCCACTCACACTCTGAGGCTGTGGACAGACACATCTGATTAGAAACAAAGCAGTGGGGGCTTGGGAACTGTGTTCGCTGAAGTATCTTGTTAACTACAGATGCTTCTGAATCTGAAGTAAGCTTGAAAGGCATAATTTATTATTTGGAATTTCTAGGAGAAAAAATTTATGGTAGTTTTTGTAGTGGAAGTGATCATAAGGATGCCACAGAATCTGGGCATATTAAACTCTGTCCTACTCTACTGTCGGATGCTTATTCAGCTCAAATCCACGTGAGAGTGTGTCTGTAGAGACTGAACACAAAAAGAGGCAGACGGATAGACAGAAAGTAAAGAAATCCCCTCTTCAGACTACACATTCATTCCTCTGGCAAGATGCTAAATTAGTTTGAGCTGTAGGAGGGTGAGAGAGAGAGAGAGGGTGAGAGAGAGAGGTGAGAGAGAGAGAGAGAGAGAGAGAGAGAGAGAGAGAGAGAGATGCACTCACTCCACCACTCCTAAACACAAACAGGCAGTAGTAGTGTGGGATGTCACGTGTTCTAACACAAGTGCAAATGCAACATTTTTCCTTTTAGGAAGTATACAGTTTATAAAAATTCAATGACTGTCACTTCCCGTCTCTTAAGATACACTATATAAACATAGGAATCCTCCTAAAAGATGCAAAGGAAAACTAATTAGGTAAATATATAAGATACATTGTCAAGGGAAAAAGTTTGTTTTAAACATAAATTTTAAATGTGTGATTTGTGTCAACATTTAGGAGCATTTACGAATAAATGTATGCAATCTGTGCAAATCAACATTTTTACCAGTACATAGGCAACACGAGAACAGACATGAAATAAAATGGTTTTCAATAAATTCTTCCATGTTGGGTATCAATATCAATGGCTTGTTAAAAACAACATCAGAGCACAGATCGTAACCACAAACATTTTAACTGCATGTGTTTCCAAGAAGCCCTCTATCAGGAGAGAAAATAAGCAAGGGTTTTTCTGTGAGCTCTGCTCTAATCTAACTGTGATCCATTAGCATGTCATTGAAACACATGGCTGATTATTCTGTTAAAAGCTCCTTACCTGCATAGATATGAACATTGTGATTCAAAAGATTCATTTTTATCATATGCGATTCTGATCACTGATAAGTTAACTTTTTTACAAACGTGTTACTGTCATTAAAACGATTTTAAAAATGTGTTAATTGAAATAAAGCGAAAAATCAAACAAAATATTAATAGTAAATGAAAAACTAATGTTGCCTTGAAGTTGTAAAATGACTAAAACTGAAATATAAATAAACTAAAACTATTAAGCTAAATAGCATAAAAAAAATAATAAAAATGACAAAAGCACATAACTAAATTACTAAAATGCAAATAAAAATAAATAAAACAAAAAGCTCATTCAAAATATTAATAAACACTAAATTATATATAAATAATACAAAAACAACACTGCATGCATGCTATATAACAAGTCTTCAGAAGCCGTTGGCCCCAGATATTTTCTGTGTTCCGCTCTGTCTCAGCGTACAGTTGAGTGTGTGAGCCTTTCAAAGTATACTAGGGCTCGACAGTGCGAGCGTTTCACATGCATTAGCGACTAATAGATGTGTGCGAACTGTAAAATGTATTTAGGAGCATGAGAGCGTTACATTAAAATGTCTTAAATATATTAAATGGTATAACAAACTTCTTATTAAGAGGTCGGCCGATAGTGGATTTTACCGATAACGATAACTAGGCTGGACAGCACTGGCTGATAACCGATTAACCAACCAATACTGAAAGAAAATAAACTGCTGAACTTTATTACAACCCCCCTTTTTTATTACAAAAAAAGTGTTGAACCATAAAAATGTTTTGTACTTATTAAATTAAATAAATATGAATATATTAATTATACCTTGATCATTCATGTTAGCTCATAGTGCATTAAAGGTTCAGTGTGTAGTATTTATGAGGATCTATTGACAGAAATGCAATATTACATAACTATGTTTTCAGTGAAGTATAAAGAACTTACTTAATGTACCGTTATGTTTTTATTACCTTAGAATGAGCCATTTCTATCTACATACACCGCGGGTCCCCTTACAGTGAAATCACCATTTTGCTCTGTCATGTTTCTACAGAGCACTAGTCACTCTCTGCTCTCTCCGTCTACTTCATTTTTGTCCTGTGTCGGCCCCCGTAGCTTCTCTGTGTGCTCCAAAAGGGAGGGGTGAGTGCTGCAATTCACAACCTCACCACTAGATGCTGCTAAAGTTCACACACTGCAGCTTTAACTAATGTTGATCCAACTTTAAAATGTAAAAATATATTAGTAAATGTTGAAATTAATTATCTAACAATAAACAATATTTCTACAGCATTTATTAAACTTATATAATGTTACAGATTGACATGTTGTAAAGGGTTTCATATTAATACAAACAGTTATGAATATCTACACATTTAAAAAAAAAAAAAGTCCATAGCATTGAAAATAGATACATATGTATTTTGTATAATGTGTAAGTGTACATTTGCTTCTATTTTAGAACACTTGATGATTATCTAATCAAAATAATAAAATATGTGTTACAGTGACAATATAAAAAGAGCTGAAAAATCGGATGCATTTCTGATTTATTTCTGTCAGCTGCATGAACATATCAATTTGCTTTCTCATGTCACTAGCTTTAAATATGCAACTTTGCTTGCAAACAAATGCATAAAAATGACCAGCTGGATATAAACTAATGCAAACAGATGGTAACAATAGTGACTTTAAACATTTGGGTCAGACTTGCATGTATTTTTGTCACACTTTTAACAGTTTGAGGTACTACTAATGTTAGCGTTCTCTCAGCCTTGACGGCAAACATACTGCTGTTCTTTCTCCACTAATGCAGCATCAAGTCAACAAATTAATTACTTTATAATGATTTGAAGACATGTAGTGTAGTGTACTGTATACATACAGTTTCGTTGTCTGTTTTAAATCTGCATCTTAAGTGTCACGCTCTGTGCAGTACACAGCCTCACATGTCAAAACAAACACCACGAGGCGTCAGTGAGTTTTATTTCACCTTTAGAGGCCACTCTCGTACTGTATAATGACAGCAGACCCTTCTCAGCCACTCCAGCAACGGAGGCAACCCTGAAAATCTACTCTATCAGTATAGATTTTTGCCCATAACCAATTGTTACAGCAATCTGTGCCGATTAATCTGTAAAACCGACCAATCGGTTGACCTTTCTTCTTTAGTAGCATTTTAAGAGCTCTTCAATTTGGAGATGGAAAAACAGCGAAGGACCTAATGTGACAATTACATTTCAAATAGAGTTGATTTAACATGGATGAGAAGTATGCACATTCACTCCCTGACAGTAGATGGCACTTATTGTAAAAAAAAATGTGTACCTTGAATGCAATGTAAGTCACTTTGGATAAAAGCGTCTGCCAAATGCATAAATATAAATGTTATGGAACAACGGAAAGCAGGCGTTACCCCAGTTCTGTAGCACCTGAGCTAGTCTCAGCCTCAGACGTCACACCAACGGACCGTTGGCTGAACGTCTGATGCATATGGCACACTTATCTGGAAACGCTTCAGGAGTTTCAAAGTCTTCATCTGATTGGTTGAATTCTACAGGATGTCTGCGAGACGTGTGTGTTGCGTTCTTTAAAGGTCCACCTGGAAACAAATGCTGTGACGTCAAACTCCCCCGTGGAAGAAGAACGCTGTCTTGTTTACAGCTGTGACAATGAGCGCTTACCAGGATCAGCTAAACGCTGGAATTTCAGAAGTATGTGGAGTTCGCGGCTCCATTGTGGCAGTAAACTTGCACAACGTTCTTGAATGAATAATTTATAGGCGCACGCCGGCCTGTTATTGCAGGGACATCGACTTTACATTTTCACACCCATAAACATGACGTGGAACAAAACTAACTGTAATTGGTTGCGTTAAATGTCAGTCAAACGTCCTCTTTGGCCTCTACGCGAGACTACACCTGAGCTTACATGAACTAACAATGAACAGCTGTATTTTTTATTAACTAATGTTAAAGATTTATAAATTCTAGTTTTGTAACTTACTTCAATACCGTGATAAACGCTTCAGCAATTATCATATGAAAATTTTATTCCGTCACATGCCTAATATATATTCAGTTTAAAGTAGGCCTATAAATAATTACATAATTAAATACAGTTCGAAGGAGAAATTTTTGAAAACCTTGTGTACTTTTGTATTCCAATAAATGAAATAATTTTGCTTGTAAATGTCCCCTTGTATCCTTTTATTAAGATAAAACACATTATTTGATAAATAATTACACTTCTAAAGTTTTTTAATGTGCTCCAAAAATGTTCAACTTACAAGCACATAGGCTCCTTGGGAAAGAAGTAATCGTCAAGCCTTGTATACTAGAAAAACATGTTCGGGTTGTGCACACTTTCTAATCACTCACACATGCACCGTTGTACACGCACCATCCACGGACCCTGCTGAGGAACACGGACGGCCCAAGTATACTTTGGGCTTTATTATAGGTTTGTCTGACGAATAGAAAGAGTTCAAGTCAAAATGGTTTCAAAAGACAAGGCTGAATAAATGATGGCAGACATTTCATTTTAGGGTGAACTCTCCCTTTAAGCCCAGCACTGTACTTCAGTTGTCACAAATGATTGGGACTTGCCTCATATTCAACAAATCACTTTAAGCTCTACAAGTTGTTTGCATGAATCACCAATTAAACGAATGTGATAATACACTGGAAACACTGGTAAACATGATGACCCACGCTATGACCTCATCAAATTTGTTCATTTTAGCACAAACCTTAATGGAAAGGGATCTTTTGCCAGGGTTTGACAGCACAAACACCATATCACATCACCAAGATATCTGATCCAAATATTTAGGGACAAACATTCTGGCCACTAAACAGACAAGCTGGAGGTCTGGGATGGTATCAAATTATCATTTCCCAGTATGCTCTTAGTAAATATCCCATAACCACATAACCACGGGGTATTTGGTTGGCTGACTTTTTGTCGCAACGTGTGGTGCATAATTTAAAGATTACTTCCGATTGAAATGCATTGCTGTGATAAAGGACAAAAACCACAGAACAGCCTGTTTTGATGTAAGAAAACAACTTTAAATATATTACACATAATTTGCTCTCTCAAATAAATAAAGCAAACTGCATATGAAAGTAAACATTTTGTTACAATTGCAATTAGTATTGGGTAATAGTAGTATACTGTCTCATTACATAGCATCAAAATTAACTCAACATCACTGATATTACATATGCTATATTTTATATCTGAATCTCTTAATCATCTATGAATATATGTATCTATAATAACATTATAGGTTACTATTATAACATTTTAGAATTGTTGTAGATAAATTATAGTTAAAACGAGATCTTGAAACAGAATCCTTACCTCTAAATTCATAATTTCACTTAAATATTGCGATAAACAGCCCTTCTACCTGGTGATAAAAGCTCAGCGTGTCTGAGATGTAATGTGAACACCCTTTGAGAGTTTACCATAATGGAGCCATATAAACCAGATATGCAAAACATAACTACTATCAGTTATTCAGTGCCAGGCAATGGAAAAATATGCATCCTGATGCAAAACACACTGAGGCTGAGGAGTCCCTTTGTTCACATCTAGAGCACTCACCAACAACTCTGCACAATATGTAAAAGACGAAGTTGTATTGAGGAAAAAGCTATTATACAACCAGACTAGGATATCATTTTATTACATTTTAGATTATTATTACATGATAATCTAATAAAAAAAACATTTTTTATAACTAGCTCAGATTAGTTTGCATCAGTTAATATTCAGCTGTTTTTAGATTATTGGATAATAAATTAACAGACGCATTAGCTCTACCTTGTGTCAGTTACAAGAGCCTTGTCAAATGGATAATACACACATTATGTTTTCAGATATTTTTGGTGAATTTCGGGTAAATATTGTGTAAAATAGTTTCATTTAATATAAATGTGTGCATCTCCATGGCTTTAAAGGGATAGTTCACCCAAAATGAATGAAAGTTCTGTCATAATTTACTCACCCTCACGTTTCAAACATGTATGACTATTTCATCTGTGGAACATAAAAGAAGATAAAAGGTAACAGTACTGGCCTGGACAACAGCCACAATTGAACAATCAGAATCAAGTATTCCAGAGAACCATGTAATAATTTACATATTAAAAACAAACAAACAAGAATTTTAAACAAGACACGACTACAACTGAAACAAAACAACAATAATCTGACTGGGATATAATTATTCTTCAGATATATACCAAAAAGTTCAACTAAATTTTCAATTTTAGACACACACTGCACATCAAAGAAAACAATGATTACAAATGCGTTTTAGAATCTGAACGCATTTATAACATTTAAAATAATGAAATATGTTTCTAATAACAAGCATGTGAGTGCTCACTTCCTTGCTTAAAAAACATTACAGTCTGCACTCAGGAATTACATTACAATGTGTGAATATGCCTCTGCATGTGAGCATGCTCAGATGGCGCAGTCGTCCCGCCTCTAACCCCGTTCTCCCATTGGAAGTCTTGTGCGCCCTTGTGCACTTCCCCATACACATTCCAGGGCAGCAAGTGATGCATAGCACAGACCATGGCTGGCTGCACAACAGAAGCCTCCTAGAGCCGTTACCCACAAAGCCTAGCTCGAGAAACATGTCACACCACACTTCCGATACATGTGATGATCACACCAGGGCCAAATTTCGCCCACATTTCTCACCTTGCGCTGCATCACATCAGCGGGTCTTGTGATTTTCCACATCATTAATGCACTTGCAATCAATCTAGGAGAGAACCACTTCTAACTTACCATGCAAATTAGCAGCGATCCATCCGAAGATCAGGTAAGAAAATCATGACGGTAATGTCGAACGTTGAGACGGGCAGAGTGCTGGAAAACAAATTGTGGCTTCTTGTATCTTCTCTTATCATGCCTGATGGAGATCGCAGGAGGTGGGTGGAGGTAGGTTTCAACACCTGGTATTTGCAGGCACACCCTTTCCTTGAGTCAAGGGCTAAATGATCCAGGATAAGACATCTGAGAAATCAGAAAGAAAGCGTCAGAACTGCTTTAATCTTGAGCTATAAGTTTACTCCATAGTTCAAAACAAAAGATTAATGGTAATAACTCACACATTCTCACACACCGATTACAAATTACATTATTCAAATTTCTAAATCTTTTAGATTACACTCAAAGTCTAATCTGTTTACTTCTGGTGTAATTTTTATTGTCTAATTCTCATTTAATTAGTGTTTAACTGAAAAAAAAAAAAAAAAATACTGTACTAAATGACAAAAGAAGCATTTATTTTATAAATAATGCAAAGAACCTTAAAGTTTACTTTCTAAATGCATGTTACAGATCTTACAGATTGTTTCTTTCTTCTTTTTAATTGACCTCATAATCTTAATCATGCTGGTCCTTCTGGTGAAAATGACAGATTTCTCTCTGGTTCGGTATACAGGATTGCTCCAATCATTAGTCCTCTTAAACGCCGCCCCTGCAAGCTCACGCTCATCCACATCTCAAAATCCTGTCAACAACAGGCTTTTTGTCAATAATCTGTTTCACTCAGATCTATGTTACAATACGGAAAAAAAAAAAATCTCTCACTACTTCCAATCTAATCTAAATTTTAAATGAATTATTGCATGTACTGATGAAAATCAAATCACTCATTTAAACGTTTTAAAGTACTAATTACCTTCCTTTCACTTAACATTATTAAACTAGATAAGTTAACTGTACATTTTAGTTTTTAGTGGAGAATATAAGACATTGCATTTTGGAAAGCAAAGACTGCATTATTTAGTGATATTGTTCCCATAAAATCCATGATTTTAAAATGTACTGTCCTCCATTACTATTTGACACAATAACCCTTAAACCTAAACTTTCAAACTACTAAGATATAATTACAACTGTGGTTATGTTTTAACCAGACATTGTGGAAAAATAAAAACAGGTAAATACTTCTGCAAGGCAATACACTGCAGTACCAATTCATCTTACATTATCTATCACAGCAAATTGCAATAAACCTGAGTATGTCATCAACAGAAGGAAGTAATCCCAAGTATACTGAAGTATATGGTATACATTTACAGTCTCGTTTTCTGTGCATTTTAAGTGTTCAAAAGTAAAGCAACGTTGTACAAAAGTTACACTCTGTGCATTTAATTGCAGGTCATATTTTTTTGACACCCAAAAT
The DNA here is from genome assembly GCA_018749465.1 of Paracanthobrama guichenoti. Classification (NCBI taxonomy): domain Eukaryota; kingdom Metazoa; phylum Chordata; class Actinopteri; order Cypriniformes; family Gobionidae; genus Paracanthobrama; species Paracanthobrama guichenoti. Next base: position 4,134,100 of record CM031955.1, read on the forward strand.
ATTAAACAGAACGTTTCACAAAACCAGCAGCATTTTAAAAGAAGCACAAGTGAATGGGAGGAACTTCAGAACTTGTATGATGATGAATGGTCGAGCAAACAGCCCTCCTCCGGAAGGAAACTCTTAATATCACGCAGGCTGTCAACTGAATGCAAGAAAAAAGAACTACTGACAAGTCCGAAGAATAAAAACAAATCAGACCTTCCGTCTTTATTTAAAGTCAATCGTGAGAAAATTGTCGTCTACCATAAATATTAATGTAGAAGATAAATTTGGACAAAAAGTCACAGTTTAACGTCTGATATATAATAAAATAATGCAATGCTCCGTGATTATATTATATATATATATATATATATATATATATATATATATATATATATATATATATATATATATATATATATATATATATATATATTCATCCGGCTATTCGCCTTCATTCCCCGTTGCAGTGGCTGTCTGTGGAATCAAAACGGCTGTGTGTCAAAACCTACAGAGGATCCTACCTAGGCAGCATTTTTAGGTATCGTTGAAACACCAATGATCGTCTGAACGCCCATATAAAATCCCACACGCTGTCGAGCGCTGCTAATGCTGTTGGGACGTTCCGACCGCTCGAATAATGTCCAAAAATGCTGTCTAAGTAGGCATCTCGCTAGGTTTTGCGACACAGCCAGCATCTTTACTAAAGTCATCGCAGGTAAAGCCCAAACAATTTCTATCACAAAACAGCGCCGTGCATTTGAAAGTAATGAGCAAACTGTTCGCTAAAGCAGCGCTATTTTAGACGAATGAAGTGTAGCTGCCACTTTATTACATTTTCGCAGCGGCTCTTTGATTTTCTAAACGCAAGGAGGCAACGGCTAGCGCGTTAGCTGGCGAGCTAGCGGTACCGCCGAGACCGTTAAAGAGCGTATGTCGCCTTACCCCTTTTGTTCTAGATGTCAGTCTTCTAAAAGGGTGTCGTTACACGTGTTTATGCGGATATCGGGGGTATCACGCGTTGAGATTGCATGCTGCCGTTTTATCTCCATCAGCGGTGTTTTCCGTCCATCCGCCCAACTTCAGCACCGAGCGAGCCAGTGGAGACGCCCTGCGCATGCGCGGCGAAGCGAAGCTGTCAGCTCACGGAGCGCGAGCTGCGGACAGGGTGCAGAGGCAGAGGTGCAATGACAGGCTGAGATTCTGCTATCTCACAGTAACTGCCTGCACTAATAAATATACATACACAACACATAGTCTACGTAAAAACGCTCTATGACTTACAATAACACACTGCCGAAATTCGTCTTTTGTTGTAAAAGGAGAAATTCTCCAATTGGTTTGTAATAGTTAGGCCTACCTTGAAAATTAATAATGTATTACAAATGAGAACCATGAATATAATGGTTCTCATGGTTTCAGGGGCCAAACATTCATTAATTATTCATTAATTCGTTTCATTTGTCTTTATTTTCAATTTCAACTACTTAATATTGCCAAAAATGCGTTGCCTATACAATAGCCTACCCATTTGCATATATACAATATACAACTGCTAAAGACCAAAGTATATAATCTTAAATATACAAATACGCTGCTACTATGGTATAAATAAACTGAAAAAAATAAAAAATAAAAAAATAGGACTACAATATAGAAAATAACATGGTACAATACAACACAATAATTTTCAGCAAATCTGTCTCTTTTAGACAGTTTAAATGTATACATTTTGATGTTTAAATTAATGTTATGTGTTATAATGTTATGTATATATTTTCATGCAATGCTATACTAATGAACAACAACAACAACAAAAAAACACCAATCCAGTACTGAAATGAAAATACAGATTACTTCTAGTGAAATGTATTTTTAAATTCCACAAGGTGTAATAAAATAAAGTAAGCAACAAATAAAAAGAAACAAATATTTTTATGCATTTGTATCGTATTATGTTTTTTTCTGACACTTAACAAATCTCTCGGCCTATTCAAATTCAGTTATAGAGATGAGTTGCCAAGATACATACAAATCAGAAAATTATAGACGACTATATAATTCGTCACTCTAAATTATGTCTGTACACACACACACACACACACACACACACACACACACACACACACGCACGCACGCACGCGCCAAGCCAAGAACAAAGAATAGACATGAATATTTAAGATGTCTGTTTTAATGCATTTCTCAAAGAACAGATAGAGTGAACAGACAAGCCACCATTGCAACACTTTAATATCCACTAGGAGGCACTGAGACCACAGCACTCTGGTCATAGTAGGATAAGCCTTGAGTGACCACTTCTATCAATCTGATGCTCCTCTTTTTATCATGCCTGTGAGGTGCAGATACTACAGCTCTTTGTTGTTATGTTAGATTGCCAGCAGGGAATTGATGTTAATGACAGATGATCCATAGATGTTTTCAAAATATTATGAAAACATCTATGAGACTTTTAAACAGCATAACTGCAGATCTGGTATGGTCTTCAAAGTCACCATTGATGCTTTACGTTGTTGAAATATTCTGTGTTTAACAACAACATGTGAGTGAAATTTATAATGGTGCATCATTTCTAATACCACAGCATGTACATAATAAGCTTGTGGCTATTATATCCACATTGTATAAACCTGTTATTGATATTGTTTTTTTTTTAATATATATTATTGAATCAACCCTCTGCTGTATGATTAAAGAAATTACATGAAGCTCACCTATGCCTTGGAGCTATAGCTCGTTCCCTGACTAATAAAACTCGCTTTGCGCACTTGTGAAAAGATGCTGAAGTTAATTTCCAGTCCTAATAGCTGTTCTACAATTCTCTCTCTCTCTCTCTCTCTCTCTCTCTCTCTCTCTCTCTCTCTCTCTCTCTCTCTCTCTCTCTCTCTCTCTCTCCTCTCTCTCTCTCTCTCTCTCTCTCTCTCTCTAACATCTCTCTGCTCTTCTCAGTTATTTTTATCCTTGCTTTCAGTTATTTTTATTGTAGAGCAAATAACTATGTCATGCTAATAAATTACATCAGATACTAAAATGTACAATAAAATGTAAACAAAAGATAAAAGCAAGCAAGTCATGTTTCCATGTTGCTTGGTTCTGTGGTCAGAGTCATTTATCATCATCATGATCTTGTTTAAATAAAAATTCTGATCTACAGTATAACAAAATACTCCTGGATCACACCTCTTCTAAACATTAAAGCAACATCTGCCTGGATACGTTGAGTCCAGGGATTTGTCCCTGTCCGATTATTTGGAATTTCTTTAAAATGTGATTGATTAGTGCATGCTGTATGTTTTAGAGCTACTGAATGATTTGCTGTCAGGGTTTTGTCCTTGACAGCTTCAGCAAAATCTCTAATGTTCCCTCTATTAATCTTAATACTTGACTTGAGTCATCTAAGTCTGTAGCAGTGCAAGTGTATTGAGCCAATGTTTGCCATTATATTAGCATTTTTATTAACACTTGAGGTTTAGTATTTGACTTACTTGACTTGTAGCATATCCTTGTTTACATGCATTGTATAAATGGTGGGTACAAGTACAAACACTCTCTTGGTGAGAACACAAATGTGACAAGAATACAAATTTTGTATAGGTATATTAGGTTTTTGTATTAGGTATATTAGACCCCCACATATTTATGATCAGGATAATGTCCTGGCAGAAAATTATGACATTTTTCCGCTTTATTTTTTTACACACTCTCTGAAAAAAAAGGGTACAGTGGAGGAGGTACACTTTTGTTCCTTGGGGAACAAAATGTATAACTGTACCTTTAAAAGTTACGCAATTGGTCCTTAGGGTACAATATACAATTTTTTCCTTAGAGGTACAAAAGTGTACCCTTAAGGGTACCACTCCAATGACAGCCACTTGTACTTTTGTACTTTGTACTTTTTTTGAGAGCGAGAGCGCAGTATTTATAAACGGAAGAGACGGAAAATGTAATGTTAATTTTCTGGCAGGACAGAAATTTCTATTAACCCAAAAGCACAACACATGGTCAAAATACAGGTAAAAGACCAATACGGAATACCTTCATAGTTATACAGTACAAAACAACAGTACAAATGGAGATCTGCAATCAAAAATACATTTAGGCCTGGTTTAGACAGTGCTTAGACAAGGATTAAGCCTTAGTTCAATTAGGGCATTGGTAGCTTTTATGAATTAGAAAAGAAAAAAAAAAAACATTACTAGTGTGCATCTTGAGATAAAACAGATATGTCAGTGCAAGTTGCTTTCAGTTAAAACAACTTAAACATGCATTTTAGTCTGGGACTAGCTTAAGCCTTGTCTGTGAAAAAGGGGGAAATGTCTTATATTAGCCTAACTCAAATAAATATCAATAAAATTAAAAGCCATAAATGTAAATAGAAAACTACATAAAGTTATTTATTTACAGTAAGCATTACAGTAAATTATTTTAGGTTTATTTCATTTACTAATCATCTTTAGTTAAATCTGTCAGATATTAGTTTACGATGATTAGTTCCTCATCAAGTGTCTACATTATTGCTCTATACTGTATTGATTTAAAAAGACAACTTTCAAAATGCATTGTGGAATTGTTAGGGCCTTAAATGTACTTCAGCTAAATGATCTGGCCTTTTGACTTTAACTGCCTCATTATCTCAACAGCTCTATTACCAATAGACCAACACAGGTGTCGAATGATACATGACATATATAGGCCTGGATTCACAGACAGGGTTTAGAATAGCCAGGATTAGGATCTTGAGACAAAACAATGGCAGTGACATATTTTGAGATGTCAGTGCAAGTTGCTTTCAGTTAAACTAGCGAAAACATACATTTTAGTCTGGGACTACACTTAAGCCTTGTCTCTGAAACTGGGGGTTAGAGTCATATCAATATAAATACCTTTGGACATATACACCGATCAGGCATAACATGACAGGTTAAGTGAAGAAAATTCATTATCTCTTCATCACAGCACCCGTTAGAGGGTTGGATATATTAGGCAGTAAGTGAACATTTTGTCCTCAAAGTTGATGTGTTAGTAGCAGGGAAAATGTGCCAAATTGTGATGCTGGACGACTGGGTCAGATCATCTCCAAAACTGCAGCTCTTGTGGGGTGTTCCCGGTCTGCAGTGGTCAGTATCTATCAAAAGTAGTCAAGGAAGGAACAATGGTGAACCGGCGACAGGGTCGTGGGTGGCCAAGGCTCATTGATGCACGTGGGGAGTGAGACTGGCCCGTGTGGTCTGATCGAATAGATTCCCTGGTGCCTGTGGCCTCTTTCAGCAGGTGTTGCAAGTGGTGTTGACTATAAAGATAAAGAGGTGTTGACATTGACCTCCAAATCTCAAAATATTAGTCATAATGTTATGCCTGATCGGTGTATGGTTAATGATAATGTATCTCACAGTAGAAAAACTATTTCCCTTCGCATAATTCTTCACACAGAAATTAGTTTCACACATTTTTTTTTTCCACACATCTACCAAAGGACAGTGGCGAAGGATGTTAAACAAGGGTTGTTGAGAGATGGCATTTTTAGTCCAATCAGTGAAAGTTTTTCTCATACGTTTTGATGAAAAAAAGGTCTCTGGCTGCTTATTAAGTTAAAAGCATTTAAATTTGACAATTTCTATGCTCAGTACTTCACAGAATGCAGTGTCAAAGTCCCATAACCTTTTGATGAAATATCATTTTGACATTTATCACCTCTGTAAAGCCCTTGTCCAAATTGTTGTGGAGAACACTGATTAGTGATCTGGATAGATTTCTCTAAGGGTGACTTATACAAAAGGTTTAAGTTCAATACATAAAAGGACATAAAAAGTCCTTCATCCTTGGCACATGGTTTGTAGCTGTTATGGCTGAGTGCCTGTTTAATACATAATTATTTTAGTCTGCCCTTGAGTTGCCCCCCTATATGATTTTCATTTTTTACATTAACATCCCATATTTTACATTTAACAATCAGGATCTCATTACATCGTGTACTGGAAACAAATCCCGCCTCAGCCATCAGTCTACTGCCACATGTAAAAATAAAAAACATAATTAAAATAACACAGACTTGATTATGGTGAATTGCTTAAGGTGACATACAGTGGAAACAGCAATTATGTTTTGTTCACAAGCAATCTAAGACTGTTAAAGGTGTCATGAACTGGCTTTTTACATTTTTTTTATACTGTTGTCTGAGGTCAACTTATGACGTTCATGCGGTTTTTACATTCAAAAAAATCATCATGAATAAGTAATAGGCTATTTTCTTTCCTGGTTTTGAGCCTCTCTCCTGGAATGCTCGGTTTTTATGGGCGTGCCGCACTGAAGACTTGGAAGTAAACGCCCACGGCTAGGATTGGATAAGCATTGCATATTTAATGAGCTTCGACTCCCCCGCGAACACACGTGAGGGATTGTTTTGAAAGCATGTGGGGAAACGGCACCTGGAATGATTCCCCCCAGCTCGCAAAACGTCTTTATCAAACAAACACAATGATTTATCTCTCACCGCCTGATCGGTGGATATAACCGCAAACCGTGCATCAACTAACACACACACACACACACACACACACACACACACACACGTGTTTTATGGGGACATTCCATAGACATAATGGTTTTTATACTGTACAAACCGTTTATTCTATCCCCTTACACAAACCGTACCCCTAAATCTACCCATCCTAGTAAACTTTCTGCATTTTTACATTTTCAAAAAACATCACTTAGTATGAGTCATAATATGTTTTCCTCATGGGGACAAAACCATTGTCCCCACAAGGACAAGGATTTCGGATACTTCCGTCTTTGTGGGGACATTTTGTCCCCATTTGGTAGGGTTTACCAGGCACATACACACACACACACACACACACATTTTGTATACTTTATTTGATTCAACATTACAAGTCAATTTCATTAGGAAACACATTTTTTGAATGATCTAAAAGATTAAAACAAAGCAGCACATTGTTATGGATTATGCAGTCCTAAGGGTACAGGAAACATCACCTTTTCCAAATAAACATGCTTCCTATAGTAGCTGAGATTGAGCAGTACTTGGCCAACTGTTTGGCCCCTGTTTTAGAAATCCCCCCAATGCAAAGTACACGGATCGCCAGCCTGTGCACATGACCTAAACTACCAAACACTAGCATAATAAGCTGGCATTTGTACCCAAGGTTCTCAATGGTAGATATCAATGACTGATATTTTAGAGTCTTAGAACAGCATAAGAGTCCTCCATAAACAGGTCAAATGCACATGACACTTCAAATAGTTTGACTGTTTTGCCATTCTGAGAGATGTTAACAATATCTGGTGTATTAGCAAGTCCTAAAAAAGTATTTGCAGGTGAATTGAGCCATTCAGACTGTCCAATAGTGTGTTTATAGATCTGTCCATCATCCTCGCAGGAATCTGAGCAGAGATGAGGTTCACGAGTCTGTCATGTCTGGCAGTATACAGTCCTTTCAGTGATGAGCAACTGTTCATGATATGGGCGACTGACTCCAGGTGTTGAAGGGGGTCATGCAACATGCAGAGGGGCGAATGGGTGGAGGGAAACCACAGGGATAAGTTGTATTTTGTAGGAAGAACCTGCAGACGTGCTTTTTAAACTGGCCCATAGGCTACATGTCCGAGTCTGATCAGTGATCAGGAATCATAGCACAACACCTCAAATAAAAGATTCTCCAGTACTGTGACAGCGTGCCAAGTTATGTTCAGTTAGACACGTACACATAATCAATAGATATCAAACGATCTGTAACAGTGAAATACTGTGACATATATAAAAAAAAAAATTGTACTCACACAAGTGTTGCTTCATTCATTCATGTAATCTCATACTGTCTGCAAATCCAGTCTCTTGTTTACAAACGGATCCGTGGTGGAAGGAACAAATGTGCAATGTCTTCCCCACGTGAGCTGGATAGTCATTAAAAATAAAGTTCATCCATGCATTCATAATACTGGAATCTGAATGAAGTTTATTCAGCATGTTTATTGCTTGGAAGTTCGATCCGGTTTAGCTCCAGGTAGACCTATGTTATTTATCATGTCAGGCATGAGTCGGTGGCTGGGGCTACAGAATCAGACGTTTTTCTTCTTCTGTTGAGGTGGTGTTTCACCACACGATGACGTCATATCCTGGCACATTCTGCTGGGCCTGGTGTCAATAAAAGCTTTTCTTTGACTAACAAGGAAGTTTTCAGCTCTGAAACTTACAGGCTATCCATGACCTTTTATATATCAAAAGCTCAAGGGAAAGTTGATTTCTCAATTCATGACCCCTTAAGCCACAGTTTTTAATTAAGTTTGTTTTGTAATACCCTAATAAGAAACCTTCACTGTATCACCAACCATGGTAAACAAACAACACAAATCAGATCTCTTTAATATCTCAGTTGTTTCTCCTAGACATTGATAAGATTAAATGGGGATCAAATGGAGATGGTCTGCTGCTTCTCAAATTTTTCTCCTCAGTATGAATGTGTGTAGTATGAATGTAATCCAGACGTACATCCACCATGGTGTCATTATCATTTGACCTACCAGCGTCAGTTCCTAAATCCCCTAGCCTCATGGGATAGTAAAGTGTCCATCGAATGCACACTTCAGAATCTTGCCGAAAGCAGTAAGTCATAAAAAACATTTTTAGATTTTTTTTTTACTCTACAGGTACATGATTTGTAGATTTTATGACTGAGTTTCAATTTTATGTTTACATAAAATGTTGCCATAACATTATTACACAAAACTAAAAAGAGAATCTAAAGTCAATATGACAACCAAATATTAAGATTCTGTGTTGGCAATTGATTGTTGGGTTAGATAAGGCTCAGGTTTGGTGTTTCTGGTTAAAGACTGGTGTTTTATTTCAGGCTGTGAATCTATACCAATATTAAATCTTGTTCTTGCCCAGTTCAGGGCCGGTTATGGTAACTGGCTGAGATCTGGGCCAGTTATGGTCCATGTGTGGCCCTTGTCTTTAATCCAGATCTGGGCCACCCGTAATTCATTGCTGTTGGGCCAGAAAAAAAATTGTTGTGTGGGTAGTCTCCAGTCAAACTTAAATGTGTTCATTATGTTGTGATGGGGTAGCTCAGATTGTACACCTGGGGCCATATTCACAAAACATCTTATGGCTAAAAGTAACTCCAAACTTGCCGATTTAGCCAAATTAGGTAAACTCTTAAAAATAATGGACGTGTGAGTCCTAATTTTAGGACCCCCCTTGCTCTAAGAGTATTTCATTAAGCATTTTAGCGCTAAAACCAACAAAAACCATATGAAAGCACTTTCTCTCTTCCACTTCCAAGCTCTGAATTTAGCCCAAACCCAGAGTACTCCCCTGGCTGGGCCGAGAGTGAGGAGTCGGGGTGACGGAGGGATGCAGAAAACTGGTCAAGGTAACTAGGTGAGTTGGCAGTGTATACTGTATACTTCCTCTCGAGCTGATTAGATTACTTTTTAAAATCTTTAATTAAATATGGCAACATTTTTATTTTAAAATATTCATTTGAATATGGCAACATTCTTATTTTGAAATTCTTTAATTGAATGTGGATACATGATACCTCTACCATATTTCTATTAAATCACTGACAGAGACACCTGCCCTATCATCCAATCACTGTGGGCATAGTTAGTAAGCGTGATGACATCATCCATAGCAACGAGGTTCTTAGCTTAAAACTTCTCTCTATTCCTTAGTAAAAGTTGGTCTCAGCAGCTTTGTGAATAGGTTTTTAGAGAAAACTCTTAACTAAGAACTTTTATTGCTATTTAGGAGAACTCTTAGTGGCAAGATAAAAATGTTTTGTGAATACGGCCCTTCCGGTCTTCAGTGAGATCAGCAGATCAAAGCATAAATGTCACAATACAATGAACAGGTAATTCCAGGCAGACAAACTTGAGTGAACTTTTTTGCCACTTCTGAATTAAATGTACGAGACACACCTTTCATGCTCTCATGACATTTACACGGCCATCTCTTTTTCAGAATTTGGCAGATAACCTTTTCAGACTTCCACACGTCACCCAAAAAGTCTCGTCCCATATGATTCAGTTGTCTGGTGGCCACACACCAAATGGCAGTGATGGCTTCATGAGCCTTCATTGAAACTCAACTATAAAGATTTTTTTCAATCAATGTTGTTTGTTAAAAACCTACCTTGAGTGAGAGAGACTGATGGCCTCAGTTCCCAACTGAAGCATTTGGAGTCAAATGTCAATTATGGATTGCCCCATGCTCGCTGTGTCTGAAGTATCATCAGCTGTGATTTATATGCTCCTGTGGGAGTATCATTCTCAGTCCTGGTGTCCACATCTCTTTATGATTGCTGGTGGCACAACAGTCTATCCTGGCTCATTATGAGCTTCAGCTGTTCGAGGACACTTTTCCATCTGGACTGAGGTTCCCTTAATAGGATAAAATAATAATGTTTTGAAAGTGTTTTATGCTCACCGAAGCTATTTGACAGTAAAACAATATTGTGATATATTATTACAATTTAAAATAACTGTTTTCTATTTTAATATATTTTTATTAAGTAATTTATTAAGTAATGTCAATCGGCACTCTGGATGAGGATCAGGTGTCGATAGTTGCATCAAGCAGCAGTGCTTGCCCGGGCTGCTGCGTTCACAGCTAGATGATTGGTTTCTGGGCTTGGAGCGTGACAGGAAGATGGAAGTGCATGAAGAGCTTTGGCAGTATGGAACTCAGTGTCAAAATCTGCTTCAACAGTTCTTCCCCAGGTCAAGTGTGCAACTGCGGTGCATTTGTGCCTGCAAAGTGCTGCCACATGGAGGAGTTATCCGCAAAACCTTTCCAGCACCTGTAAGACAACGGCCGTCCTGTAGGCCAAATCACTCATAATGCACAAGGCGACTGACCTTGCCCTCCAGGCGATGAAAGTCACGACGCAGACCCTCGTCCAGAAAATGTCCACTATGGTGGTGCAAGAGCGCTGTCTCTGGATAAACCTTGCAGGATGTGAGAAGTTGACAGAGTGCACTTTCTCGACTCTCCCATCTCAGCCTCTTCAGCGACATTGTCAAGGACTTTGCCCAGCAGTTCTCTGAATTCCAGAAGCAAACTGAGACAATTAGGCAAACATCCTGCCCCTGCGGGACACCTCTGCTACCAGGCTGCCGCGGGCTGCCCTTCAGTCTCCTCATTGCCGAAAATGCTCCCCCTTGCAGGAGGTGAGCAGCCCTGAGACGGGCGACCCGGAGTTGGAAGGGACAGCTCTTTCTCAGGATGTGGTAAATGCACCGCTTCTTCCCCTGGAGGAGGGCCAGGTGGATTATTTTTTGTTCTGTTTTGGTTCTGTTCCACCAAATGGGGGCCTGGCTAGTGCTTCCCAGCCTATTCCGTTGTCTCATTCGGACAGTCAGACTTGGCTATGTGATTCAGTTCACCAGGTGCCCTATTTATCCTATCTACCTTGGTGGCAAACAAAGAGGCCCTTATCCAGTGTGCTGAGATTGTGGTCCTACTGGTGAAGGACACAATAGAGCCTGTCCAGTGGTTCCACTGAAACAATTTCAAAGGGTCTTGGTGCATATGGCATCCACAGTCATGCTAACGGCACTCGGATTGATGCATGAGACCACTTCAGCACTGGCTACACGGCCGAGTCCCAAGATGGGCACAGTGCCGCGGCATGGTTGCTGTGACATTTTTTTATTTGATGAATAAAAAGCTCAAACGAACAGCATTTATTTGAAATAGAACTCTCTTATTGTATATGCCTTTTCTGTCTCTGTTTGCATCTTTGCATATATATATGCACATATATATGTGTGTATATATATATATATATATATATATATATATATATATATAAATTGAACAGTCCCCCTTTTTATACTAAAACTTACATGTACATGTCTATTCACATGTAACAGATTACTTAAGGGTTGTGGTTTTGCAGTTGTAATTGCAACAGCTTTTAATGACACAACCTTTTTGCGAAACCTGCATGGCATTGTGACAGGCTGACAAAACAATCCAAGTTGAAATGTGCTGAACAAACTAAAAAGGTCAGACTGGAAGACTAAATAAAGACTAAATAAAACGTTCTTTAGACCCACTTTATATTAGGTGGCTTTAACTACTATGTACTTACATTTAAATTAATAATTTGATACAATGCACTCATTCTGTACATACATGTTTTTACATTGTACTTACATTTTAAAAAATACCTGCATGTAATTACATCTGTAATTAATTTCTGTAGTTACATTCCACTGTTGACACTTCCCTTACACCTAACCCTACCCTTAAACTTACCCATACCACCACACCTGTCCCTAACTTTACCCGTATCCCACCTCAATATCAGCAGAAGTGTACAGCAATACAATATGAATATTGTACTTATATTTTGATGCAAGTACATAGTCATCAAGGCCACCTAATATAAAAGTGGGACCCATTGTTTTGTTGGAACATTGTATAGTCAGAGGGTTAGAAAGATCTGCAGATGTTTCCAAAGGAAAACCAGGTTTGACAAACTTCCCCCACATCTAACTTTTATCATTAACTTCTGCAATATCGGTGTTAAAGAAACTTCCTATCTTAATTCTTGACTTATATTTTGAAAATGTTCTATTTCCTAAGTGAAATTACCATTGTTAGAAAAGGATAAGATTTTAAGTTACGATGCTTCTGCAATATAGGCCTTACTTCTTAAAAAGAATATACCAACTATCTTTCCAGTTCTACCTTTAAATGTTTATTTGGACTGAGGAGGGAGTTTTGAGTTCAGAAAATATAGTACATAAAACTCTTATGTGAGAAATGCAATGAAAATGAGATTTTTCATGATATGCTCCCTTCAATTATATCCCTTAATTCATCAGAAATGGATGCAAGGGGAATTTTATGTGAATGTGCTCCGACAACAAGTCCTTATGCCTGCTTGCTGCAAACAAACAGAACACTTAATCATATTCTGCATGTACCTGAAATGAATGTGAAAATCACTGATGTACATCCATTTTAGTGGTCACAAAAACTCCCAAGTAGACACTCACGGGCAGACACACACCCACATGCACACACAAAAATCTCAGATGACTCACTTTTCCATCAGTTGCCATGGACACCCAGCTTTCCCCCAGCTTGAGAGCACAATACAATTACTAGGCTCTAATTATCTGCCATACAACCTTCCCCTCCCCACTAGAAAGAAAAAAATAATCTTAAATTCCCTCTCTTACTACAATTCCACATATTATGTCTCTACTACATCTCATGCTTGAATTAAGAGACGGAAGAAGCTGAATGCATCAGCATGGGAGCTGGTGCATGTCAGTGTTATTTTATGGCGTGACTGCTGGATACACACAAAATAATGATTATAGGCTGCCATATGTACAGGACAGAAGTGTTACCGTTTATGAGTTTAGAAAGAGGTTAGATATTGCATTAAAAGCTGTTTAAAAAGCAAAACATTTCAAACAAATAAAGGCTTGATAAGTTTCCAGAATTAGCCTTCTGATGCATTCATTATTTAATCACACAGGAAAAATGTTTTATATGATATATTTACTCCAAGACAATAATATAAACCTTCCCAATCATTTTTTATTCCAGATTACGTATTTTGAGATTTTTTGAGATGCATTAAGGGTTTGTAATCCTCCAACGGCAATCCGAAACAAAGAAAAAGCTGAATTTTTAAACCAACAACTTAATAAAAAACACACACACACACACACACACACACACACACACACACACACACACACACACACACACACACACACACACACACACACACACACACACACACCTTTAAGACCTACGAAGTGCAAGCTTTCCTTGAAATTTCTATGCATTATCAGAAATACTCTATAACTTGTGGTGGTTAGTCTAGATAAGGAGAAAAATAGTTGAACCATTTGACATTTCTCAAATGTTGGATAAAGAAAGAAAGTGATTGGTCACTGTAAATATCTGCCTGCTGAAAATATTGAAAATGATTAAAGTCTGAATGAAGGTGGTCCAAATGTTATAGCTGACATTCAATGTTCCTGAAATATCCATAAATGTGGGTTATTGTGGACTGAACATTACAGTGCTCTGCCATGCAATTTATGTTTGAAAGGATGAATGCTTTTCCATTTACTTGATTTGATGAATTTTCTTTGTTATTGGTCATGTGGAGGCACTGTGAGTTGGGGTTATGTTAAGGAAAAATGAACAAAATGACACACTATAATAATTAAGGAAGTTCTTCTTTTCCAAAGTAAAGAGGAAAATTGCCGCCACATATTGGTTTTCCCTCTGTTGCTCTTCTTTCATTTTTGACCAAATTTTTTATCTTTCTTTTTTTCTTTTAGAATTCTTTACTTCATTGGAATGGTACAAAACTTTGCACTTTCTATGTGAACACTCACACAAAAAATAATGAACATACACTCACCTAAAGGATTATTAGGAACAACTGTTCAATTTCTCATTAATGCAATTATCTAATCAACCAATCACATGGCAGTTGCTTCAGTGCATGTAGGGGTGTGGTCCTGCTCAAGACAATCTCCTGAACTCAAAACTGAATGTCAGAATGGGAAAGAAAGGTGATTTAAGCAATTTTGAGCATGGCATGGTTGTTGGTGCCAGACTACATCTGGTCTGAGTATTTCACAATCTGCTCAGTTACTGGGATTTTCACGCACAACCATTTCTAGGGTTTACAAAGAATGGTGTGAAAAGGGAAAAACATCCAGTATGCGGCAGTCCTGTGGGCGAAAATGCCTTGTTGATGCTAGAGGTCAGAGGAGAATGGGCCAACTGATTCAAGCTGATAGAAGAGCAACTTTGACTGAAATAACCACTCATTACAACCGAGGTATGCAGCAAAGCATTTGTGAAGCCACAACACGCACAACCTTGAGGCGGATGGGCTACAACAGCAGAAGACCCCACTGGGTACCACTCATCTCCACTACAAATAGGAAAAAGAGGCTACAATTTGCACAAGCTCACCAAAATTGAACAGTTGAAGACTGGAAAAATGTTGCCTGGTCTGATGAGTCAGAATTTGGCTGTAAACAGAATGAGAACATGGATCCATCATGCCTTGTTCCCACTGTGCAGGCTGCTGGTGGTGGTGCAATGGTGTGGGGGATGTTTTCTTGGCACACTTTAGGCCCCTTAGTGCCAATTGGGCATCGTTTAAATGCCACGGCCTACCTGAGCATTGTTTCTGACCATGTCCATCCCTTTATGACCACCATGTACCCATTCTCTGATGGCTACTTCCAGCAGGATAATGCACCATGTCACAAAGCTTGAATCATTTCAAATTGGTTTCTTGAACATGACAATGAGTTCACTGTACTAAAATGGCCCCCACAGTCACCAGATCTCAACACAATAGAGCATCTTTGGGATGTGGTGGAACGGGACCTTCGTGCCCTGGATGTGCATCCCACAAATCTCCATCAACTGCAAGATGCTATCCTATCAATATGGGCCAACATTTCTAAAGAATGCTTTCAGCACCTTGTTGAATCAATGCCACGTAGAATTAAGGCAGTTCTGAAGGCGAAAGGGGGTCAAACACAGTATTAGTATGGTGTTCCTAATAATCCTTTAGGTGAGTGTATTCTGAAAAGGTTAAATAGTTAAACAAGTCACACTTGTACTTCTCACACTCAAAAATGACCGTACTGGAAATTAATAGCAAACGAATTTGAATTAGTGGATGTGTTTGGTATCTGCGCCCAAACAAAAAACTTTCTTTTTGAGATATCAGCCTCAAATTTTAAGCATAACTTGTTTAGATTTATGGCTTTGATTTGATCAGTCTTTGAGTAAAATATGTTTTGGAAAATATGTTTCATTAAAATTGTAAAATAGTATTTTTGCGCTTTTTTTTTTCATAACAATAAACCTAAACTTCTATAACTTTTAAGTTCACTTTTTTAAACTTCAGCAATAAGCAAATGTCTTCTTTAAAAAGAGACCAAACCTAAGTCTGTGCTCTAAAGCATTCAAGATTTATGACAGTTTAAGTTGGAAATTTCATTTTCAGGTCTATGATCAAAAAGTGAATCAATGGATTATAACTAGGAGTGGGCGATATGACCAAAATCGGATTTCACGGTATGAGAAATTGTATTTTATCGCATGAACCAATACCAACCGCACTGAGTTCTTTTTCACAGATTATTGCACTCTATATCAAACACATCCCACTCTTCACTGTAAAAAAAGTAGCTGCCTTAAGTTAAGTACAATCAACTTGATGTTTAAGTCATTGTAACTTAAATTATATTAAACAGACTTAAAATAACGAGTTGAATCTTATATAACTTATAAAAAAACTTAAAGCAATGTAAAAACATATGCTGTCATAACTTTATCACTCTTAAGTGTACATAACTTTAAGTAGTACTATCCTATGTGGATTTACATAGTGAAATAAACTATATAGTAAAATCTCGAACAATAGACACTTTATACTGTCCAGCCCTATATACATATGCATAAACATAAAATAGTACCATAAATTCCCTAAAAATACAAAATGTTAAATTAAAAAACATTATCGAAATAAAATATATAGTACATTTATTTCATTGAACGCGAGGAACACCAGAAAATAGCAAAAATCCAGTAACTTTTTTTTTTTTTTGCCTTTTGTGACCTGATACAAATTTTAAACAAAATACATGGTAATAAAAACTAGCATTCATTGTCTCTGTATGTGTTTAGATTTCAGTTGACTAAATGTGACACTCCATGAAACTCCATGAAAAAAACAAACACACTAATTAATTAGACAATATCTAATTAAAACACAAGAAACATGCCTGTCCACAGGGGTTAAGTTAAATCTGTGGACAAAACACACAGATAGATGAGCAGTCAAGGAAAACTGGAGAATTGGGAATCGTCAGAGCACTGACAGCAGACATTCACTAGAGAGCAGATATCTCTGCTGAACACACTAATTAGCTGATTCTAGTGCTAATTAGTTGATAAAATGGTGTTGAAGAGTTCCGTGAATTGTAAAGTTTCAACTGTTACGCTAATGAAACCAAAATTACACAGCATCTGTTTCAGGGTCAGTGTTTTTCATATTGGATTAAATACCCTTTTCTTTTCTTTTTTATCTAGTTCCCTAAAGATGATACATGGAGTACATTCTTGGAGTTCATTAGACATGTTGTTCTTGGAAGTCAGCTTTACTAGAAAGCAGCATCAGTCAGTTGAAGCCTGCCTTGATGACTTCAATGAAATGATGTACCAAGTTAATATAACAGGAAATTAATTCATTGATGATAAGCTAATGCAATGCATTTTTTGTTTCTTTGTTCACCTTAAACTCTTTTAAGACTTTTTTTTTTTTTGCCATTCTCACATCTAAAACCATTAATAAAACTCATATCCTGTCTTCCAGGAAAGACACATGATTCACTTTGTGCCTTGTTATGAAACACAAGCAGAATTAATTTCTGTGTAAATTGTACATGAATCCATTCGTACAGACATTTTCACATTAATTTGCACAGAAACTAGCAAACAACATTCTCAGAAAAAAAAGGTACATTGCTGTCACTGGGGCGGTATCCTAAGGTACAAAACCAAAAAGGTACTAATATGTACCTTTAAGGTACTAATACACACTTAAAGTACTGATATTTACCCTTTAAGGTACTAATACACACTCTTAAATGACTGATATGTACCTTTTAAGGTACTAATATGTACCATTTAGGGGTGAGTAAGGTGCAAAGATGTACCTTTTCACTTTTGTACCTTCCGCCCCAATGACAGCACTGTACCTTTTTTTCTGAGAGTGAAGCCATCACTTTTGATATGATAATAATTATAAAGGTCTAGATTTTCAATTGCAATCGATTTCTGTTTATACGTCATATAGTAGTTCACAGAGTTCACAGTGCTTCTCGTTCCAGGAAATAACTTTCATCCCCTAGAAATTTAAACCAATTGGAGATCATCCATCATCCAGCAACATCAAAAAGTCTTATTTAAGATTAAAGATTTCTGAAAATCTTTGAAAAGATTTCCCTTGGGCTAACATTCCTCAGAAAACTGTCAATGTCATTGGCCCATCTTCATTCGTCAATAAAAACAAGCCTGACTCTTATATGCATGAAAAGACGCAATCTCAGTATTGCACATGGGTGAACTTGTGACAAAAGCACTATATCCTTTCTAGGTGGTAAGATAAGCCTGAGCATTATCGGGGTTTCAGTGGTTGGACAGAAGACCCTGAGGGAGCTTCTGTCTGTCTGCATGGAGCTGGCGACATGATTCATCTCACACCTCTGTGCCCCTGGGAGCCAACCCATTAATTAACCTGCAATCAAAGCCCTGGCAATCTTAAATAATTGAAGAGCTGAGACTAATTAAACACATGGCTAACTGTGTGCTGAAGCTAGGTCACACAAAGTGTTTGATATGAAACTCTTTTTTCTTTGATGGTTATTAGCCTGAATATTGAATGTTTTTAGCAAGACTTTTGTGAGACATATGGTCCAAAAAACTTTAGCACAGTAAAAAGTAAGAGACATGGCGACATAGTAATTTACTTTTGGTGAGCACTAATTTTGCTCTTCTTACTCAAACTCAGTAGCCTACTTTAAAACATTTTAAACATTTATGCATTTAGCAGATGCTTTTATCCAAAACGACTTGCAAAAGAAGAACAAAGCATTCATCAAAGATCCAACAATCTTTGCAGTACGCAATGCCAGGTTAATTAGACAACTAGATTAGGAAACCAGCTAGAGAAGAGAAGAAATACAGAATACTTACACAAACATTGGTGATTACTGATTGAAGATTCTATAAGGGTCACTCTACATGACCACAGGATCTCATGCTCATGGGATCTCACTTGGCAGATCCTGATGAAAATACCCAGTAAAAAGACATTATATTTGTACTTCGCCTGTTTGGTGTGTTTGAATAAATCTCCAACAAAATAATTACGGTACATCACCACATAGCAGATGCTTTCAAAATATTTTTCAAAATACAAGTGAACAGTGCCTTATGGTGCTATCCAAAATAATTTTCACTGACGTTTACCTTGACTGTTCCCTGCTGGTAGAATGACCTGCCTAAGTCAACCCGAGTTTTTTAGCCATTTTAGCCACTTGACCCATTAATTCTAATACATAGGACCAGATTTACTAACAGCTTGCGCCAGCACAAACCCTCTTTTGCCATTAAAAAAACTGCTGTCAAGATTTACTAAAGACATGCAGTGAAAAATTAGGACGGGGTATTTTTGTGGCTGACTTGCATATGCGTTTGTAAGAGTTTCCCTTTCAGATGCAGAATTTATGGGAGGAGGGTATATGAATCATGCAAGGTGATTTACTAAGGTTTGCGCTAGTCAATTTACTGATATGTGCACCATTATTTTCTGCCCAAAAAAGCATGTCTTAAACCAGACGATTATTTGCGCTGCTCTTGGTAGATCGTGTTGCTTTGTGTTCTTTAATTGGCGCATCGTTGGTAGAACACACGCAGAACTTTCCACTCCCATCCACGCTTTTTTGTAATTGCGATCTCACGCTAATTTGCCGTTTAGTAAACCTGGCCCTTACTATTCTATTTTTATTATTAATTTGTATTATTTTTAAAACAACCTTGCTATGTGTACTGTGCTAGACTAACTGGGACTTGTCACAGCATTTACATATGTTTGCCCTATTGTTGTTTGATTGCTTCTAATGCCCTCATTTGTAAGGTGCTTGGGATAATAGCATCTGCTAAATCAGAAGTGGGCACTTCCAGTCCTGGACGGCCACTGTCCTGCAGAGTTTAGCTCCAACCCTAATCAAACACACCTGGACCTGCTAATTAATGTCTTCAGGATTACTAGAAGGCTACAGGCAGGTGCGTTTGGGTTGGAGGTAAACTCTGTTGGACAGTGACTGGAAGTGCCCACCCCTGTGCTAAATGATTAAATGTAAATGTACTTTCAAACTTCAAATGGGTTTCTAGGTCCAAATGATTTTCTCCCCCAACATACATTCTGCCGACTAGGGCCTGTTATGACAATTTGACTGTCTCCCCCTTGTGGGAGAGTTAGAGTGCTGTCCACTGTATGACGCTGGAAACATTGAGAGATGTTTCAATGCCTTTGGAGAAAAAAACTTCTGTACAGCACTATGTACAGCATTTTTGTTTCTCATGTGTGTTGGGGTAAATATAAGTGTTGTAGTAGGTAAGCAGACAGTAATGTAGGCCTATATATGCATGGTAGATATGCAGGTTTTGCATCAGTGGCCATGCAGAAACATTATTTCCTAACAGTATCATCCCCTTTGTTTAAATTGGCCATGCTGCAAGCATTGGACTACAGGAGCCCATTGCCAGCATATTCTGAGATTCAATTACACTGGAAGCAGTTAGAATTAAGGCGACAAGCTTTTTAGTTTAATCCTTCTTTCTCATTAAGCCACTTGCCTTTCCAGTTAGTTTCTTCTTTCTAAATACTTTTAGTTAATTAAACTCTAGCCTGATAAATAAATATAAAAAATCTACCTGCAATGAAAAGAAATGCAAATTATCCACCAACATTCACTCAGTAACTGCCATTTACTCTCTTGGGGCCTCATTTATAAAACTTTTCGTAGATTTCATCCTAAAAGTGTACGCACAAAAGCTTTTATAAAGCTTATATAAGATTTATAAAACCGTGTACATCCGAACCTGCGCAAAAATCCCTTTATAAATCCCAGTCAGCAGAAGATTGTGTAAATGCATCTCCACCCTGTCTCCTCCCCGAAATCACCATATATGGAGCTTACAACGCCTAGTTTTACTATGCGTAACCTCATCTGCATATAATTTCCATGCATATTCCCATCCACCATGTTTAACACTGTCAGAGGTACAAGACATGGAATAATATTAGATACGGACTATAAATGCCATTTGCGCCTTATCTAAAACATAAAAAGGATATTGGATGATTTTCAGCAATGTACTGTGTGTACATTGCTGAAAATCATCCAATATCCTTTTTATGTTTTAGATTAAATATATCAAAATATCCATAAAAACTAAATTTTATAAAATACTTCTCAGATAATGTTTTTTAGAATAAAGTTGATTAATTCATTTCCTTAGGCCAAATGGTATTTTTTTTCAAATTCAAAATATTTAGCTCATTTTAAACAATTCAAATCAACTGGTAGGATGTTAAGGCTATTTCTAATGGAAACAGATAGGCCTACTTATTTATTGCAGTGTAAATACAATTGTCTGACTCAGCACGTCACTGACATAGTATTTTAAAAAGGTAGCGTGCAAATCTTAACATTTTTCTTCAAGCTGTATCCTTCAAATACAGTGGTTTTTTTAATAATTTTGTGAAGATGTCTTTACACTCCGTGTCCGTGCAGCTGCGGTTGTAGGCCTACAGTAAGCTGTTATCATTGGACCTATTCAAACCGGATAATGGACCGTTCAAGTGTGCATCACTGATAATCATTCTCGCTAAAACATATTTTGTCATAACATGAGTTTAGTTCAAAGAGGAATTGTTGAGTAATGACTTTTGTAATTTCAGTGCATATCACCATTAATGAAACTGGAACATTAATGTAAATGTGTATATCAAAAAGAAAGTTTAAAATTGTTCTTACTTCATTACTTTTCTCACTCTAAAAGAGAAAACCTAGGCAGCTGACTCATTTTGCCTCGCTGCCTCGTCAGACAATGGTTTGTAATGGCAGCGTTTGTGCATGAAAGCACCTCACGAAACTGATTTCGGACATACTTCTAAGGCAGTGTAACAGTTTAATGATCTACAGCAAAATAGAGAGAGCTTTGGTGAGAACTAAACAAATATTGAATTACTACTTTAGTAATTTCTTGCTAGAAATTACATCATCTGCAGAAAGCAGAAATTACCGCTTTCCTGTAGCTCCAACAAGAGCGTGGCGCTAGTAACGCCAAGGTCATGGGTTTGATTCCCAGGGAAAGCAAGAACTGACAAAATGTTAAAAAAAAATTGTACTTTGAATGCAATGTAAGTCGCTTTGGATAAAAGCGTCTGCCAAATGCATAAATGTAAATGTACATCAGAAGTGGAAAATGTTGGTAAAAAACTTACATTTACACACAAACTGACCCGCAAACGCAACTTTCGGATGCCAGCTTTTTCAACAGAATGGAACGCACAGGATTGTGGGATATCAAAGGCAGTGAAGGATACATATATGCTGCCTTCAAAAATCCATCAGATGAAGGTCTCTCAGGAGACAGGAAGTGAAGCTAACATTAGATTCAGACGTGACTTGATGCCTTCCTACCTTCAAATGTGTCCTCTGAAGGCAGCATTTTCCAGGTTTCGGACGCAGCCATTTTTATAAATCACAACGTATGCGTCGGAAGTGGCATGCACCTCTTTAAGGGCCTGTTTTGAGCCTGGTTTATCCTGAAAAGGGGATGCATGATGACTTGGTTATATAAAACTAATTGCAATGTGAACCAAACAATTAATACATTGTAATTAGCTTCTTGGCAGTGTACATGACTTCACTGCTAAGCCGAGTGTTCAATATGCATGGCTGTTTCTGTGTGTTTTTTTAGAGCTTAGTCTGTTGAGCTCTAGCTTAAATTTCGTGAGGTCCAAATAATAACAGTCTCTGCCTTGGGTACTGCTGTTATTTTGGAAAGTGAATGTATTGTTTGATAACTTTTTTGTTCATTGAAACCACTAAAATTGATTTTCTCGCCAAAACTATAAAAGATCCCTTCAATATTTGAAAAAGCTTAGTAACCACTTCAACACTTAAGGATATCAGAACACAAAATATTGTAAAAATTGACAACTCTTTAACAGTTTAAATAAGTCAGAATGCATGAAATAGCTTTAGACCCCCCACCCCTTTAAATGACATTGCTAATGGCTGGCCAGGCATGCATAATGCAGCATTTTTAGTAGTTTTCTCAGATCGATGAGAACAGGGATTGTTTTGATAACATTGTCATCTGTACAGAATACATCATACTTTTTAGTACATCATTGCCGTATAAACATACCCTAAGAGTCTTGAAAATGTGGGTTATTTGAGGGTATATTTAAGTGAAAAGTTGAATGAACATGACATTATATAGTATGGCTCTCTTTTGCTTCATATCATAAAACATTCTTTCTAGGTTTATTTCCGTTTGATTATGAATCCTAGATGTTCTCACACTTTTGAACCCACTGCTACAAGTTTTACCTTCAGAGCACATGGACATGAATAGGTCTGCACCTATATAAAGATAAAACTCAAAGACCCCATGAGACTGAACAGCCGTAGCTGGAACGCAACGGCCATAAACTGAATTCATGCTTGACCACTGAACATAGTATATCATCTGATTCCTCTCAGCCAAGTCACTAACAAACGGAGCTGTCTGAGATGTGTGTGATTGGTGTACTGCAGAGCACAACCTTTGCTGCAACAAATCACTGGCTCTCCATTCTCCAACACAGCCGCGCTCACTCACATCATTTAAAAGAAGGGTGAGGAAAAGCAGCAAAGTCCAGACAAATCCATCTGGGATTGAGCCAATGGAAAATGAAGAAGCATTTATGCTGTAAGAAATCAGGAAGCCTGTACTCCACTCCAAACAGCTGTCATCGCCACCCCTCCCAATCATCATCATCCTTTCCCTTTCCGGGCCTCTTGACATCTCCCTAAGAGCAACAATTTCAATAAAATTTGTGGTTGTACTAATGTGTCATGCGAGCAGCGCTGGATGCACTTTGCAGACTTGCATAACAATAAACCCTGCCAGTAAATAAATTGCAATAATTGTATGCTTGAAAAAAAGGACTATTTTTGGTACTCATCTGAATCCGAACTAGTTTGGTTTCATCGTATTGAAATATCAATACATAATCTCAGGAAAGTAAAATGGACATAACTGTTTGATCAGATACTCTAATATTCACATTATCAATAAATCACTTTATATGCCATTATCATCCACAACACAGGCCTGCAATCACAGCTAAAGTATTTATCCAAACAGGATAAAGCTTTGGCATAGGCTTAACAATACTATCCACAATATCATGATGACATGATGACTTTCAGAGCTCTGTGCTGCTGATACATATTCTTGGTTTTATAATAGAATGTGAGGAGAACACACATAAAATAATCAGCTACCAAGAATCAGTTCAAAAGAATAGTACCAAGAACAATCATTAAGGTGTTATTAAATGATTTTTTTTTTTAAATGTATTTATTTATTTTTTGTCAAAGGGTTGTCATTGAATGACTGAATGTAATGTCAAGGTACTGTTGAAAGGGATAGTTTACACTATTTATTGTACAGATTCAGAAACTATATCGTGCAAGACTGCTATTGTTCCATTCTGGTATACAGATCAACAGCACGATTGAAATATACGACAGTTCAGTAAACAAGATGTTGATATAAAGTGAGTTACATTTTAGAGACAACACTACCAGTTACTTTATCTATTTTCACTGAAACAGAACAAAAATATTCACAAACAAACCAAAAACAGAAGCAGACATTGCGCAGTGGTGGTGCTTTCTGGAATTAATCATTGTTTTTTACCGAATCATTTGAGTGAATGATTAAAGGGGCGATGAATTGAGAAATCGACTTTCCCTCGAGCCTTTGATATATAAAACTTCATCGTGATATAAGAATATCCTGTAAGTTTCGGAGCTGAAAACTTCCTTGTTAGTCAAAGAAAAGCTTTTATTAACACCAGGCCCAGAAAACAAGACCTCTTGATCAATGACGTGACAGAATGGGGAAACAACACCTCAACAGATAAATGTGTACGCCTGCTTCTGTAGCCCCGCCCACCGACTCGTGGAGCTAAACAGATTGCTCTACCGAGCAATAAACATGGCGAAGATAGCAAGATATTGCGCTCTGCCTGGTTGTGGAAGAACACAGTCGCTACATAAGCTTCCTTCGGATTCTAATATTAGGAATGAGTGGTTGAACTTAATTTTTAATGAAGTTCCAGCTCATGTTTGTTTGCTTCATTTCACTGCGGAATGGTTTGTAAATAAAACACAGGTCGAGACTGGATTTGCAGACATATTGAGATTAAACCCAATGCTGTGCCTTCTATATTGAATCCGACAGGAATGGTGCAACACACTTATGTGAGTAAAACATGTTTTTTTTATATGTGATAGTATTGCATTGTTACAGATTGTTTTGATTATGTGTACATGTCTAACAGAACATACCTTTGCACGTTGTCACAGGTTGGAGAATCCTTTATTTGTTGGTTCATTGCGATTCGGGATCAGACTCGGACATGTATGGGCTAGGGCTCGCAGAGCCCAACGGGCTGTGTGTTTTCCAGACGGGCTACCAAAATGTAAGCCCGTCAGCAGGCCGGTGAATCTTAACTAGTGAAATAATATTCCTTTCTTGATCTGCATTGTTCACTCTCTTGACTTGATATTTGAAGGGCACACGTGCATGTGTGTGTGTGTGTGTGTGTGTGTGTGTGTGTGTGTGTGTGTGTGTGTGTGTGTGTGTGTGTGTGCGGTTCACGCTTATATCCACCGATCGGGCGGGCCAAGTAATAAAAAATAATATTCCAATAAATCACAGGTGGATGAGAGATAAATCATTGTGTTTGATAAAAACGTTTTGCAAGCCCTGTGAGAGAATCATTCCGGTTGCCGCTTTCAAAACAATCTCTACCTCATGTGAACTGACAGGGGAGCAGAAGCTCATTAAATATGCAAATCTTATCCAATCCTAGCCGTGGGCGTTTACTTCCAAGTCTTCAGTGCCCATCAAAACCGATCGTTCAGGAGAGTGCCTCAAAACCAGTGTAGAAAATAGCCTATTACTTATTCATTATGATGTTTTTGAATGTAAAAACCACACAAACGTTATTAGTTGACCTCAGACAACAGTATAAAAAAAATTAAAAAGCCAGTTCATGACACCTTTAAATGACTCATTAGTTCCTTAATGTGTCTGAAATCACATACTTTCTTTCTACATAAGGTGAAAACAGTATATGACAAAAGAAGTTTGTTAGAATTGACAGTACTCATGAAAGAGTAGGAAAAAAGTACACAGATGAACTGCTAGTTTCTGAAGTGCGCATACGATACCACAGGAGAGGATTTGTGAATGGTAATGAAGTAATGCAACTGACACTGGTAGGTCACATGATAATGACCACGTGCCAAATGTAATACGTCTGGATTACATCCATACTACACACTCATACTCAGGGGCGCGCTATCAATTTTGGGCATATTCCCTATCAAAGAATATGAGGTTGGTCCCCTACCGCCCATTCCACACAAAACATACAAGCCAATCCAAAATCTTTGTCTGTAATTTAATAAAACTGATTTATTACTTTTGCTATTGCTTTTGACCACTATAGGGAGGTATCAGTATTTAGTCAGAGACCTACCATGGCTGTAGCTAGCAGAGTATTTATTATGTAAACGTAATAGAAAAATACAGTGCAGTAATCAAATATTCATAGAAATAATTGTCGATAATTTTGCCGGAAATGCAGAAATAAGCCGTAATTTTGTTTTATTTGTGGTATTATACATGTATAATTTCTATTACATTACTACTAGTACTGTTACTACTAATAAAAATCTCTGGGGGCCCCAAAAGTACGTGGGCCCTTAAAATGGTCCTAATTAGCCTTTGCGGTGCCCCTGCTCATACTATATAGAACATACTTTTTAGCACTCGTAAGCACCTACTCAAATTTTGGACGCAGCCAATGTTTTGAACAAAACTGTTGAGTGAACGAGTCAATGACTCATTTGTTTAATTCCTGAATCAATCAGTGTTTTAAATAATTCGGTTGAGTGAATGATTCAATGACTTATTTGTTTTGTTCCTGCATTATTCAGTTGCTGAATTCAGACCCACACAATACTCTTACTATTTCTGCCATGGAAAGATATGATACAAGTACACTTGTTTTGTTCCTGAACAGATCAATGTTTTCCGCAAATCGCTTCAAATGACTCACTCATAAAGATGTTATAATCAGTAACAATGGAACCTACAGAAGGAGTCAAACCACCAATGCAGAGGTTAAGAATCTACATTTTTTATATTAACCTTTGAATCAAACCAATTTTTGCACAAAAAGAAAATAATGGTCTCTTGTAATTAGTTGTCCTCAGGACCCTGAGCAGTACTGTCTGACAGCAATGTAATCAATGTCTCTGGCAACAATTAAACCCTATCATGGATTGCCTTGTGAATATGAAGTGGAATTAACCACATTTTACGGCCACATCTGTCAACTCCATGTCTAATCCTAAACGTGTACATAAAAGGTTTCACTGACAAGCATAATTACAAGCAAAAATACCTTTGCTCACAACCTCCATAAAAGTCATTTATCAGTGCAGCAGCAGACAGTATCCTGCAGCTGAAATAAAACGTCAGACTTCCTACTTTTCCTTGACATTCAATCCTACATGCTCTACTATAATGTCAGCCGATCTCAGGAGATCTAATATTGGCTGTGACGATGACAAAGCGGTGGCTCTTCACAGACTTTGATAAGTAACATTTACAGTGAAAGCCTGTTAGCCTCTTGTTTATGTGAATCTTGAAGGAATTCAGAGTCTCCACAGGGGTCCCAAAGTTGTGATAGAAATTAATCGATGATTGTTTGACTATTTGGCCTGCCTTTACAAGCCTGGTCGCTGTTGCATAACCTCTGCAGGTAACAATAGTGGTTAAGACGCCACTAAGTATGTGAAACTGATAAATTAGCACTATTAAAATATGAATAAATTGAACTCCCTGTGAAATGATCCAGTATTTCACAAATAAAAAAGAACAAGAAATAACAAAAATCCAGCATATAGTGTTAGTTCTGGCAGGTCACGTTAGTCAAGCTTGTATCAGCTGACTGTCAGCTGATCATGTCTGCCTTTAGGAATACGACGTCTATCACAGCGTGCATATACACTCACCTAAAGGATTATTAGGAACACCTGTTCAATTTCTCATTAATGCAATTATCTAATCAACCAGTCACATGGCAGTTGCTTCAATGCATTAAGGGGTGTGGTCCTGGTCAAGACAATCTCCTGAACTCCAAACTGAATGTCAGAATGGGAAAGAAAGGTGATTTAAGCAATTTTGAGTGTGGCATGGTTGTTGGTGCCAGACGGGCCGGTCTGAGTATTTCACAATCCGCTCAGTTACTGGTATTTTCACATACAACAATTTCTAGGGTTTACAAAGAATGGTGTGAAAAGGGAAAAACATCCAGTATGTGGCAGTCCTGTGGGCGAAAATGCCTTGTTGATGCTAGAGGTCAGAGGAGAATGGGCCGACTGATTCAAGCTGATAGAAGAGTAACTTTGACTGAAGTAACCACTCGTTACAACCGAGGTATGCAGCAAAGCATTTGTGAAGCCACAACATGCACAACCTTGAGGCGGATGGGCTACAACAGCAGAAGACCCCACCGGGTACCACTCATCTCCACTACAAATTGGAAAAAGAGGCTACAATTTGCATGAGCTCACCAAAATTGGACAGTTGAAGACTGGAAAAATGTTGCCTGGTCTGATGAGTCTCGATTTCTGTTGAGACATTCAGATGGTAGAGTCAGAATTTGGCGTAAACAGAATGAGAACATGGATCCATCATGCCTTGTTACCACTGTGCAGGCTGGTGGTGGTGGTGTAATGGTGTGGGGGATGTTTTCTTGGCACACTTTAGGCCCCTTAGTGCCAATTGGGCATCGTTTAAATGCCACGGCCTACCTGAGCATTGTTTCTGACCATGTCCATCCCTTTATGACCACCATGTACCCATTCTCTGATGGCTACTTCCAACAGGATAATGCACCATGTCACAAAGCTCAAATCATTTCAAATTGGTTTCTTGAACATGACAAAGAGTTCACTGTACTAAAATGGCCCCCACAGTCACCAGATCTCAACCCAATAGAGCATCTTTGGGATGTGGTGGAATGGGAGCTTCGTGCCCTGGATGTGCATCCCACAAATCTCCATCAACTGCAAGATGCTATCCTATCAATATGGGCCAACATTTCTAAAGAATGCTTTCAGCACCTTGTTGAATCAATGCCACGTAGAATTAAGGCAGTTCTGAAGGCGAAAGGGGGTCAAACACAGTATTAGTATGGTGTTCCTAATAATCCTTTAGGTAAGTGTATATAAGCTCCTTCAGTATTATCAGCTGCTATCGTGTTTCTCTGGAGCTAATTACCCTCCTCCATCCCCAGCTCCTCCTCTCATCAGTCAGGATTTGGCATTCTGATTCCCCCTGAATCAGACTAAATTCCCGAATTAGGTTGTACATTTTAATATTGACATTAATACTATCTGCAATACATTATGTTGGTTCTGTTCTGTTTACCCTAGGGGGGTTTATCACTGCTCTCCCTACTGTTATCCAGGCTAGGCTGCATGGATGCACAGGGAATTCTTTCCCAGAACAGAACCATACTGCCAATCTAAACTATATGCTAACTGTCTATTACTTTGACGATAGTGATCCTGACAGAAATTACATTTATCAGTATAAAAATGGGATAATTAACATATTTAGTGATTGTGTTGTTTGTGAATTTTCAAATAAAATAAAGCATCACCGCACCTTTTCACCTGTGCTTTAGTTATAAAAAATATTCAAATTCCATGCTTGAGTGCTTTCATAACATATTTATTCTGGACAATTTTTTTTTGGTGTAGAAAAATGTCAAAAAGATGAGCATGAGCAGTGACTCACATGTAAACACACAGTCAATGCAACTCGGGCATGCAAGTCTGTCTTTTCTCAAACAGACTGTAATGAGAAGGTGAAAAAGTCAGATGGATGCATCCAAAATGAGTGTTTAGGGTCAGCGGGATAAAACCATGTTCTGTAAGCATGTGTTTAATTATTCAGGATGTACAGACCTTCAAATGCAATACCCTTGCCCTCTAATTTCCTAGGAACCATTTGGAGGTATTAAATCGCTATAGAGGAAATGAGCATAAAAATTAAGTTGTAGGGGATGATTATTAAGTTTTCCATCACAAGCTAAATTCACGCTACATGATCTTTGGGAGGCTTAAATTATATAGTAAGTGTGCATGCTTCAAGGCTTATTCAAGGCTTATTCAAATTGGCCATGTTGAAAATTTTGTGGTCTGTTTAACATGTCTGTTTGACAAGTTTTCTTTCTCATACATTTCACATATCATGGATCAGAAGATTGCAAAGTTGCTTAAGGGGGAAATTGATACCTCCCAATGTGTATTTACTTTGAAACATATTTAGATTAGTTCAGCGTGTACAGGATGATGTAAAATAAATCAAAATATTTGTTCATTTAGTTGACCGAGCACAGAGTCTTACACAAAAGTCTTTGATATTCAACATAACGTCACAGTCAAAGACCATTATTTTCCAGAGACACAAAATTAGATTAATTAACATCAAAACTGTTTCGAATGACTAAATCTCAGATGTGTTGAGATGTGTTGGTCTTGCCTCAGGGGGCATCTTTCCCCATCTTACTCCAATCATTGTAAAACCACATATCTGAAAGCTTGATTATTTAACCATTGATGTTTTGGTGTATTTTGGGTTATTACAGTACCTTCTTTAACAGTCCTCTTCCTGTTCCTGGAAGAGTTGATAAGACAGGCCTCTATGGAAACAACCCGAGGGATAATGACTAAAGCACATCAATGCTGCTTTTAAGAGTCATTCAAGTTGTCTCACTGCTGAAATATGAGGTAAATAGTTTTTCTCATCAAAAAAGCCATTCCATTAATATTTAATTTATTCCCAAATGTCTAATACCACAGAAGTGAAATTAGCTCCCGGCTAGAGTTATAAAATTGTCCTCCAGGCCAGAGACACTAAGCCACAGGGCGCAAAGGCATTTTTAAATAATAAAAGCTTGTAGAAGATTTGTGGGATGCACATCCAGGGCACAAAGCTCCAGAGATCTGGTGACTGTGGGGGCCATTTTAGTACAGTGAACTCATTGTCATGTTCAAGAAACCAATTTGAAATGATTCAAGCTTTGTGACATGGTGCATTATCCTGCTGGAAGTAGCCATCAGAGAATGGGTACATGGTGGTCATAAAGGGATGGACATGGTCAGAAACAATGCTCAGGTAGGCCGTGGGATTTAAACGATGCCCAATTGGCACTAAGGGGCCTAAAGTGTGCCAAGAAAACATCCCCCACACCATTATACCACCACCACCAGCCTGCACAGTGGTAACAAGGCATGATGTATCCATGTTCTCATTCTGTTTACAGCCAAATTCTGACCATCTGAATGTCTCAACAGAAATCGAGACTCATCAGACCAGGCAACATTTTTCCAGTCTTCAACTGTCCAATTTTGGTGAGCTTGTGCAAATTGTAGCCTCTTTTTCCTATTTGTAGTGGAGATGAGTGGTACCCGGTGGGGTCTTCTGCTGTTGTAGCCCATCTGCCTCAAGGTTGTGCGTGTTGTGGCTTCACAAATGCTTTGCTGCATACCTTGGTTGTAACGAGTGGTTATTTCAGTCAAAGTTGCTCTTCTATCAGCTTGAATCAGTTGGCCCATTCTCCTCTGACCTCTAGCATCAACAAGGCATTTTCGCCCACAGGACTGCCGCATACTGGATGTTTTTCCCTTTTCACGCCATTCTTTGTAAACCCTAGAAATGGTTATGCGTGAAAATCCCAGTAACTGAGCAGATTGTGAAATACTCAGACCGCCCGTCTGGCACCAACAACCATGCCATGCTCAAAATTGCTTAAATCACCTTTCTTTCCCATTCTGACATTCAGTTTGGAGTTCAGGAGATTGTCTTGACCAGGACCACACCCCTAAATGCGTTGAAGCAACTGCCATGTGATTGGTTGATTAGATAATTGCATTAATGAGAAATTGAACAGGTGTTCCTAATAATCCTTTAGGTGAGTGTATTTTGGGACAAATGTAGTAACAATATGAACAGCTTGACGGCGCTATATTGCCTGGAGGTAACAGGACATATAAGGCTATTGTCTACCATAGAGTAAGTCAGTTTGTTTGGTAGATGGAAATCATTGGCTGAATCCGAAATCGCCCCCTAAACCCTTATTCTCTATTCCCTACGTTAGTCCACTAATAGTTCACTTGAAGGAGTGAATGAAAACGAGTGTGTGAAGTCGGACAGCCGCTGTGTGCACATCGGCTGTACACTCGTTATTGTGGTGCAGTGTGGGATTGAATGAGTGCACTCGAACATGTCCACTATGGTCTCGGACACCACTACAAATGGCTGTCCCCTCAAATAGTGCCCTATTTGTGGGTATAGGGGGCGATTTCGGATTCAGCCATTGTGAACTGACACTACATTCTGGCTCTTCTAAAGTCCTTTGTTGAGAACTCTTTGAGTGTTGAGCTAAATCTCAGGAATAGGTCTCAAAGAACTTCACTTTTCAGAGTGCACCAGTAGCAGCAAACTGGCTGCTTATCACCTGATCATTCATTGTCACTGATGGAGAGCACCTGTGAAGACATGGAGGTTCTCAGTCATTCAGACAAAGAAACTTCAGAGAGAAGACGCTCCAAGTTCACTCATACGTTCAGTTCAAAGATGCCAATGGTCTGTGAAATGTTTTATTTAATTTCATGGTGTTTGAAATTCTGTTTAATATGTTAAAGTATGTTTAACTGCTATGCAGATTTAAGGAACACATTGCAGCATTGACTTCATTGATTACGTGTTAAATGAGTTTGTGCTAATATAATATTTCATTCTGAGTTTGAAAAAAAAAAAAAAAAAATGTATAAGATACAAAAGCACTCCAATAACCGTGTGGATTTGAAGCTTATTTCATCATCACCACTTCATCTCATCAAAAGACTGGACAGTCAAATGATAAATTTACTCATCATTTAAGAGACAAGAACTTTGGGGTTGTTTTCCAGTATGCGTTGAATGTTTGGCACAGGGATATAAGCGCCACTGAAGCAAATAAAATGGGAATAAAAGAACATTTGTTTTGTGAAGAGTTTTTTACAGAGTTACAGAATGGTGCCTGAACAGGGACTTAATTGAAGTTTATGGAGTCCCTTTTATTAAAATGATAAATTTTGACTCCTGATCAATCTTCACAAACAAATATTAAAAACTATTATCTGCAATGGAAGAGAGCGCAATTATCACTGATTTCTCAGATGAAGCTTTCATTCAGTGCAGACACCCTGTAGCTAATCTCATTGATACCTTTTAGTAAATTATATTTAGTCTCTGAGGAAGAGAAAGAATGCAGAGATATGTCCACAAGTCATAGAGATGACCATGTTTCTAAACCTGATGACTTGCCATTACCTCCTCCACCACTTGAGTTTCATGAAGACAGACTGCAAGTCAACCATGAAGAAGCTACCCAGCGCATTGAGGAGCATCTTGCTGATCTGGAGCATCGTGTCAGTGGACTCGTTACCACAGAAACTATGAATGCAAAGTTTAAAAATTAACTATTGTTTGCAGAGAGAGATAGACTGCGTTAAGCAGCTGTTCCATTCTAAAATCGAGGATCTGAGCCAAAGCATTGTGGATTGCTTAAAGCGACGAGATGGACAATTAGAGCAACAATTTAAAACCATCAAACCTCTCATGTCTACTCCGGTGCACATCAGGACTTCTACTACTCATAGGATGTCTCAAACCCCATCCAAGATTGACCCAATTACACAAAACAGCACAAAGCAAGTAACGTATCTTTCTTCATCTCCTAATCCTCCAGTTAAACTTGAATTGCCTACCTTCAGTAATCTTGATTCATAAGATCCAATTGATTTTATTGATTTTTAAAGATATGAGACCTCTGTATCCTGAAGAGTTGTTAGTGTCATTATCTGTGAGTCTAAAAGGTACCGTGGAGAGCGGAGAAACAAAAAATTAGAGACTG
Source organism: Paracanthobrama guichenoti (assembly GCA_018749465.1). Lineage (NCBI taxonomy): Eukaryota > Metazoa > Chordata > Actinopteri > Cypriniformes > Gobionidae > Paracanthobrama > Paracanthobrama guichenoti. The sequence continues at coordinate 4,168,047 of CM031955.1, forward strand.
GGCTTCTTTCAAAGAAAAGTTTCTCTTTTCGTTTTTAAACAAAGATCATAAAGAAGTTGCTGCCCAAAAATGAGCAAACTATCGTCAAGGGGTTAATGAGGATATTACAGACTTTGTTTTTAATCACAGAGCGTTGTGCCTGAAAAATAATCCTGAAATGTCTGAAACTGAGATGGTCCAAGTGACTTTAAGAAACTGCAACCCTCGATTGGCTTCGTTGTTAAGGCGAACAGTGAAGATGGTTGATGATCTGGTCCGATTCGGTACTCAGATAGAGAAGGATTGGGTTGAGAGTAAAAGGAGATGGAATCAAGTAAAAGATGAGGAACAGGGGAAGACATCTTCTGGTGGAAGAGGGCAACAAAATCACCTCATATCCAACTTTCAGCAATGAGCTGCAAACTCCAGTCATTTTGAATTACATTTATTTTAATGCTGTAATTGACACAGGAAGCACCTTCTCTTTGCTGCAGCAGAAAGTTTGGCAGAGGTTGAGAAGAAATTAGTATCTGACCATAAGTACTCAAACTTGGCCTCCTCTGGTGTTCCGTTAAGTTTGATGAATATTTTGCAGTTAGTGTTTTGAATTTTGTTTTGCTTCCTCAGGTACCTGGCTTTTCTGGCTATTTCCGCATTCCTCTTGGTTAGGTGATCATTCATGAATACATTAGTGCCCTTCAATTTCCTTCCTTGTTTAAGCAGTGTGATCTTCTTTCTGTTCACAAACCTCAATATCACTGCTGGCGTGTCGGTGATCTTTCTCCTGGGGAGAGGGTGGCGAGCCTTGATGTTGTCCATATCCAGCGTAATCCACGCAGCTTTCTTCAGCCAACTCACAACCGAGCAGAACAGCAGTGGCGCGGGCGCATTATTTAATTATAGAATGATATATGTGCCTTTTTTTGGAATGTGGCTGAATTTAACAGGCTAACAGGTTGTGGGGTCAGTAAGGGCATTCCTCATGATGTTGTTCATAAGGTTTTTCATAATCTAAGTTAAAAAGTCATTGACAGAGAAATGGCTTTGAAAGCTTGCCTGGGTTATGTATTTTTCCCTGTTTTATGGACATTTTAACAAATTATCTCTAATTGACAGGATTTTAAGCTTTGCTTGGGTGCACCTTGGATGTTCTCATCTCCATGGCAACAGAGATACTCCTCTGCCACTCATGACAGCACATTTCTGTTCAGAGCAACTCTTCATTGCCTTATTTTGCAGTACGCACCACAGCAGCAAAATGGTGCAAGTTACATCATATGTGATTTGTTTGATCTGATCAAGCAATTGTCTATTTATCAAATGTATTTTAATAGATATTTGACACACAAATCTGAAATGTCTGGCAAAGTGTCAGTGGGAACATATATATTCATACACTCACCTAAAGGATTATTAGGAACACCTGTTCAATTTCTCATTAATGCAATTATCTAATCAACCAATCACATGGCAGTTGCTTCAACGCATTTAGGGGTGGGGTCCTGGTCAAGACAATCTCCTGAACTCAAAACTGAATGACAGAATGGGAAAGAAAGGTGATTTAAGCAATTTTGAGCTGGTCTGAGTATTTCACAATCTTCAAAAAAGCATTTGTGAAGCTACAACAGCAGAAGACCCCACCAGGTACCACTCATCTCCACTACAAATAGGAAAAAGAGGCTACAATTTGCACGAGCTCACCAAAATTGGACAGTTGAAGACTAGAAAAATGTTGCCTGGTCTGATGAGTCTCGATTTCTGTTGAGACATTCAGATGGTAGAGTCAGAATTTGGCGTAAACAGAATGAGAACATGGATCCATCATGCCTCGTTACCACTGTGCAGGCTGGTGGTGGTGGTGTAATGGTGTGGGGGATGTTTTCTTGGCACACTTTAGGGCCCTTAGTTCCAATTGGGCATCGTTTAAATGCCACGGCCTACCTGAGCATTGTTTCTGACCATGTCCATCCCTTTATGACCACCATGTACCCATTCTCTGATGGCTACTTCCAGCAGGATAATGCACCATGTCACAAAGCTCAAATCATTTCAAATTGGTTTCTTGAACATGACAATGAGTTCACTGTACTAAAATGGGATGTGGTGGAATGGGAGCTTCGTGCCCTGGATGTGCATCCCACAAATCTCCATCAATTGCAAGATGCTATCCTATCAATATGGGCCAACATTTCTAAAGAATGCTTTCAGCACCTTGTTGAATCAATGCCACGTAGAATTAAGGCAGTTCTGAAGGCGAAAGAGGGTCAAACAAAGTATTAGTATGGTGTTCCTAATAATCCTTTAGGTGAGTGCATATTCATATATACAGATTTGCACTGTTTCACTCTTAAAAGAAAATCTTCTACAACCTAACAGTAAAGGGCTCTGTCAGATGCTTCATACGGTGAACCTTAGGGGTTCTTATCATGAGATCATTTTATGGATTTTATTTTAATGTTTTCATTTATCTTTAATTAATTATAATGATATATCATTTATCTCTTCAATAACTCTGTGAACATTAAAGTATTATGCAATAATTTAAGACATTTGAAGTGTTCTTTAAAATGGAGTCAAGAACCCCATTGACCAAACACTTGAATAGATGATGCAAACTCTTGAATCAACTTATAATTGCTGTAATGAGCTCATTGTTTCTGCCTAAAATGAATACAGCTAACTGCACGATTTGTATTATTTAGAACTGTGACATATGGACATTATTTTGACAGTCACCTATACAGATTACTTTCAATTTTAATGTAGAAACATGCATTTTCTGTTAAGCTGCTTTGAAATGATATGTATTGTATATGTACAAATAAATGAATTGATCTGAATTCTAAGAGTGTACAATATAATATACACTGCCTGGTCGCTGTTTGGATTTAAATAGGCAAATGCTTAAGAGAAATTTATATTGTCATGTTATTTCCATCAAGAGGTGCATACATTTTTGGCCAATGTCTTGTATTGACAATGCAAGAGTCCATCATTTTGTAAAGTCTACTCCAGCACAGAAAATGATTCTTCATGCTCCCTCCCAATCATTCTTTTACAAGTTGAACACAATGAATCTTGTCTTTGTCATCCTGGAATATGGCCATGATGTGTCTTCCTACATGAGCCCAGTGTTGATCCCATAAAATTGTGTAGAGTGTCTTCTGTGTGAACGCAAACACGTCCCGTGATGGGGACCTAGTAAAATTGCCAGGATCAATCCCGAACGAGCCCTGTGTGAACAAAAGCCAGGACTAATGCCGTGAGGGGTGTACCGTAGTGATGACACTGAAGCTGAGATTTTTTGCCAAAATCGCAGATCATAAGCAAACTTAAGACACTGCAGAGACATTACACGTCACATCCTGATGTCTCGTATCTTCAGATGAGACGTTAAACTTAGGTCCTGACTCTCTGTGGTCATTAAAAATCCCAGGATGTCCTTCATAAAAGAGTAGGGGTGTAACCCCGGCATCCTGGCCAAAATTTGCCCATTGGCCTCTGTCCATCACAGCCTCCTAATCATCCCCATATACTGATTGGCTTCATCACTCTTTCTCCTCTCCACCAATAAGCTGATGTGTGGTGGGCGTTCTGACGCACTATGGCTGCCGTCACATCATCCAGGTGAATATTTCACAATGGTGGTGGTTGAGGAGATTCCACCCTTCCATGTGTAAAGCAAGTACCAATTAAGAGAAGCGCTATATAAATGTAACAAATTATTATTTGCTGGATCTTTACGGGATGTGTGTGAACGCACGCACAGATTCCAGGAAAATCACTGGCAGTGTGAATGAACCAAAATTAAATGATTTCAGGACAAATCCCAGGATATTTTCCGGAATCTCTGTGTGAAAAAAAGCAATGGTTGTTTAAGAAATGAAAAGCTTCTTTTGAAAGTGTGTAACTCCATCATTTAGGGCTGAAAGAACTGTTGCAAAACATATAACATGCTGGAAACATAATAATTACTGCAATAACAATCATATGCTCTTAAGCATATGCCTATATTTAAATCCAGTAATTTTTTTTTTTTTTTGGGGGGGCCGGGCAGTGTATATATATACACACACACAAAGTAAAGACATCTGGTATTTTGGTAAATATATTACAAGTCATTATTAATCATTATAATTTCACTATAACAATATAAAGCTTCTAAGTCAGTTTTAAATAGGTTAAAATTGCTCTAACTGGAAGCAGGCCTATAACCTACATGAAAGATCTCAAATAAGAGGAGTTGTCAGTTGAGCATATTTAATGTTTTAGAGATTAATGCACTACAGTATTGGCTAAAAGATCAGGAATCATGGAGTTTAAAAAGGCATATTCTAGTGAAGTAGTAATAAACCTTTAAGACAGTGCATTGTAAATTATTGACAGTAAATTATTTGACTCATTAACATCATTTATATTAATCTTTTATTTGCTAGAGCTTTCTTGCAGAGACAGATCAAGCCACCATCTTCATTTCTGAGAGGAAGGATGAAAAAAAAAAAAAACTGCAGCTGTGTTCTGAAAAAAAAAGACAGCCCTTCTGTGAGAAACAAGCATTTTGGTGAGAAATTAGAGTTAGGATCAGGGTCAGCTCCTATAAACTACAGTAGCTACTTTAAGGAGACATGGTGTTCAACTAATTACAGATATAGGACCATTCATTTTAGTCTTGGGTCACATGGGTCACAGACAATAGATCTACTAATTGAAAAAGCTAAGAGTATATTTCTAAGAACATAGTGTCCTCTATAATCACCGTAGATTTAGCAATTTCTCAAAATGCATTATGCAAAAGTCTGCTAAATCTTGTATCAGGTCAGCTGAAGTATGGCTGTGCAAGTCTTTTAGGGACGAGATGACTCAAAAGATCCTTTGGCAGTTAAACCAAATCACAGGCACACCTCAAAGGCATGCAAAAATGATTTTATGTGAGCAGTGTGCACTTCTGTTAAACATCATTTGCGCAAATGCTGTTTCAGCAACCCAGGAGCCAAAAGATAATTGGATCCCTTTAAATTATGTCACATCTCTTTTGCACCTTCATGCACACTAGTTTCTGCATGATGGATCATACTTGAAATTACATTAAAGTAATGCTAGGTAATGCTCACCCAACATGTTCTCAGAATATAATTTCTTGCATTTAACATTTTCAAAGGAAAGTTATGTCACAGACATTTACATTAGCATAATTAAAATCAATTACTATTGGATTAGTTGGGACTTTGCAGCTAACACCTGACATCTAATACAGAATTACACGATAACATAAAATGTTAAAATGAAGACGTACTCTTGAGACCTTCTACTCTTCGGATGGGAGGAAACTAATTTGTATTTGTCATTTGTACGTTTCATTGGATTCAAAAGAATCAGTGGCCTGTGGCAAATCATTACAATCATTAGAGACCATCAGTAAAATTGGTATGTCTCTCAGCCCCAATACATCAATAAGCTATAATATTAAGTTCAAAGCAGAGTTAAGTGGCAGTTCTAAGTCATTTGTAGAGACCATTGTTTTATATGTCAAATCCAAGGGCCCTGCATTATTATACTTTGGCAAGGATGGATTGATCTTGAATTATTAATACATTATATTAATGTGTTTTATGTATTATTATTAAAATATTGTTCCTAAGTAGTTTTTTATTACTTTTACTATTGATTTTTTATTAAATCATAACCCTTGAAGTGAAAAAAAAGAACTGTGTTAGGTGTGCGAGAGGAACTGTTTCTCTTTCCGCTCATCTGAACATGAGAAGAAATGATGAAAGACACAAGCAATCATAGACAGCGCTCACTGACAGAACTCATTACATACAGGCATACAGACACAGAAATACATCAGCCAACTTACTTTACACCAAACAAGGCACAGCTAAATGTGACATTTATTAGCCTTAAAATTGATCAGTTTTTGTATTAAGCAACTGTAAATAAGCAAAATCAGAAAGCTGATTTATTTACATGCTGAATCTCCATGAAATATTAAATTATGACTATATAATATAATATAATATAATATAATATATGTTGTCAAACGATTAATCACATCCAAAATAAAAGTCTGTGTTTACAAATATATGTGAGTGTACCAGTACTGTGTATAATTATTATGCATATATAAATACACACACACACATGCATGTATATATATATATATATATATATATATATATATATATATATATATATATATATATATATATATATATAAAATATTTATATTTACAGTAATTGCAGTATATACGTGCAAATATTTCTTATATATGTGTATGTGTGTGGTACACATACACAGTAGCCTACACACATATATTATGTAAACACAAATGTTTATTTTGGATGCGATTAATCACGATTAATCGTCTGACAGCCCTAAATATAATATAATATAATAATATTCAATGGCTATAATTACTCTAATTATCCTTAATTGAAGAAGAAGAAGAAAAACCTTTAATACAAGTGTTGGTATTACAATACATATTTGACTGACAGTAAATTAATATTTATAATGGTAGTTTATTTGTCAAAGTAAACATGGCACATACCTTAAATCTTGGCATCAAATCTTGGCATTCCCTATTTTTAGCCCCCCAAAAAACAATAAAAACAAAAGCCAAATCAGTAGCTATTAATTCAGAAGTACATTACGTAAAATGTGCTACACTGATGTGACTAGACTAAGACAACCCGTCAAGTGTTGTTATATATTAGTGATATTTAAATATATAATGAAGTGATGAATAATGACAATACAGGTAGGCTAGCCTACTTAAGTTTTGTCAATGTTCCATTAAGATAAAAAATGCTCAAGCGTTCTACTGTTGCCACGGTTACCTCAGATTTTTATGTTTATCTCCTGGCAAAATATGAGCTTTGATTAACTTTCATTTTATACGTTTGAGGTTAGCCTACTTAAACGTTAAACCCCCGTTGAACGTAACATACTCATAAAAGAATATAGCCTACATGTAGGACCCCAACCTTTTGTTTTCACTTCCATGTAGCCTAGTTAAAGCCTAATTCAAACTCATGATTCGCATTCTGTAAATATTGCATTAAGCCGTAATCGCAGCTGGAGATGCAGAAGCGCGATTGTAAATTCATATGCTTCACCGATGAGAAAGTAAAGAGCTGGAATCACTGAAAAGCCGTCAGCGACTGCTGAAAAGCCTCTAGTCATGTGCATATATATGTGACGTCATTTTGTTGAATAAAATGCGAATACGCGCTATGAGCGACGCTCGGTAGAATTTCACGAGGGTAATGTAAGAACAGCGGGGATAGATTTACCATAGAGTCATAAACAAAAGGGACTGGTAGGTGTACTTTCAGCAGCAGCAGCAGCAGCAGCAGACTGCCTCAGTAGAACGGTTGGGACTCCGAGCGTTTTGAAGTCGGACAGGTATCGATATCAAATAACGCGACTGATAAATCACACGCGCGTAAAGAACTTGGGTGAATCTCACCAGTACAGCATTTGCCATGGAAACCCCTGACAACATTTCGGACTTTTTCTATGCGGCTATGTCGAATAGCAGCGTATTATGCCGAAACTTCAGCAACAGCTCCAGTCTCGTGAACATGAACAGCTCCAGATGTGACAGGACGGCTGAGCTGGACAAAAGCGCAACTCCTGTGATAGTGGCGATCATCATCACTGCGTTATATTCTATAGTGTGCGTGTTGGGACTAGTGGGCAACGTCCTCGTCATGTATGTTATTATAAGGTACGTAAGAGATGGCATGTAGGTAAATTGCTTTACCTGTTGCCGATGCACAAACACATCTGGCTTCATCTGAATAGCACATTTAAGGGATAAATAGTTGCTTTTAAAACTAGGCTACTTATTAGTTTCAAAGGGGGACCTGTTGAAAGAGATGCTGATAGTGTTTTCCGGCCATTAGAGTCGTAAACGGCACGTTCATTGCAGAAACTCCCTGTTATGTTGCGATCAGTCATTCAGTCAAAAACGGCCTATTAACAATACAATTAAAGAATATCTTGCTGTAGTTCATAGGCTTATATGTTTCATGCGTGGTTCTTGTTTGTAAAATGTAAATGCTTCTCAGCTCAGCACTATATTTCATATCCACTGATGAAACAGATCATTGGATGCGTACGCATTTCAATTTCGTTCCTGTCAGCGAACGGAAGAACAACACATTGCGTGTCATTCACATTGATTTGGCACTCAATATGGTGAAGAACGCATACTTTTCTAACACGTGTATTAAGTACGGTTCGTTTTTTTATGTAGAAGAGCAAGCTAATGGAACAAAACTGGGCGGATGCTTCACATGAATAATCCATAGTAAAATGCAGCAGAAAGTGAATGGCTTATAGTAAGAGATGGATATAGATAGATAGACAGACAGACAGACAGATAGATAGACAGACAGACAGATAGACAGATAGATAGATTCTAAAAAATGCTGGGTTAAAAACAATCCAAGTCTGGTTGAAAGCAATTGGGTTGTTTTAACCCAGCGGTTGGGTTAAATGTTTGCCCAACCTGCTGGGTAGTTTTATTTATTTATTTATTTAACTATTGTTTAAAAATTGCTGTATTGCTTTCTTAAAATGAACCCAAAATATGTTGAAATGAACATTTATTAATATGTTTAATAAATTAACATTATTAATAAGTTTAATGAAAAATAATTAAACAATACAAATTTATTAAATTGCTTATTAATAAATGTTCACGTTTTGATTATTATTGTTACCTCTAGTAATTATGTGTGTGATTTCCAACCTATTTTGGGCTCATTTTAAGTCAGCCATATAGTAATTTTTAAACAACAGTTGGGTTAAATAAAACTGGCCAAACATTTAACCCAGCTGCTGGGTTAAAACAACCCATTCGCTGGGTTTTTGTCTATTTTCAATCCAACCTGGGTTGTTTTTAACCCAGAATTGTTAGATAGATAGATAGATAGATAGATAGATAGATAGATAGATAGATAGATAGATAGATAGATAGATAGATAGATAGATAGATAGATAGATAGATACATTTTTAGCTTCACCAATGGAGTGTTTGTACACTCTAAAAATGCTGAGTTAAAAACAACCCAAGTTGGGTTGAAAATAGACTAACCCAGTGATTTTAAGCAAACATTCAACCCAACTGCTGGGTTAAAACAACCCATTTACTGGGTTAAAACAACCCATTCGCTGGGTTAGTCCATTTTCAACCCAACTTGGGTTGTTTTTAACCAAGCATTTTTTAGAGTGTAGACATGCCCATGCTGTTTCCTATACACGCACATACAATTCACAGCTGACAACTGCTAAGATGACTCAGAAAGTTTCTGTGATTAGCCTCATCTAACCAGACACATGGCAAACACATCTGACCTGATCCTATAAACCTAGGATCACAGTAATGGGCATAAGGGAAGGATGCAATCAATAAAGTAATTAAACAGATAGGGGGTGAGGGCTTGTTTGTCTTAGAGAATTGCGATTAAATAGGTGGCACTGTATTTCAGATCACACACACATTAATTTCACTTAATTCAGAGATGCTGTGTCTAAAACATTGAATGCAACTGTTATATCCTTCTTAAACAGAATAATATTTGGTCAACAGATATTAGCATATATGGAGCATAAAGGCATACAGGAATCGATCAAATTAATTTAATTGCTTAAGCATCGACCCTGTGTAAAGTCACCTGATTTCTTTGCTTTGTGGAGCCTCAGTGCTTTCCAAGAGTTTATGAGCAACCAGTCAGAGTTTTAGAGGCAGCTGCCTACAGTGGGAAGCAAAGGAAAGCTAGTAGGTGCAATCTACCTCTGTGATTAATGAGCCGATTGCAGTCTGGGATTGGTTTATTGACCCTCATCATGTGGTAATAAAATCAGCCTTGGGAGAAATAAAAATATTGAGTAATGACATAAGTCGATTTAAAGATGCATAACCAGGTTTCCTCTCACACAGTTATCTGAAGAGCTTAGAAACGGGTCTAGCAGGGAATTCACTTTGCTTTAATGGGATAGTTCACAAAAGATGAAGAAATGCACTCGTCATCATGTTGTTCTAAACCTGTTTGGCTTTCTTTTTCTGTGGAACACAAAAGATATTTTTAAGAAAGAGTTTTTGCCCATCCGAAATAACACTGGATCCATCTTCCTTTGTATAGGAAAAACACAATTTATATATATATATATATATATATATATATATATATATATATATATATATATATATATATATATATATATATATATATATATATATATATATATATTTGTGTTCCACAAAGGAAAGAAAGTCATACACATTTGGAATGACATATGGTTGAACAAATGATGACAGATTTTTTTGTTGTTTGTTTTGGGCAGAACTATCCCTTCAAGTTCCAAACTCGTCATATATTGATGATTGGTCAGGACACTTTTTAAATCACAGGGTACCCCTTTAGCGTCTTTTTCAACATGCAGGGTACCCGATTGCTTTCAGTTGTTTGCCTTATCGTCAAATCAAGATGCATTTAATTCTTTGCATGTGTAAAAGAGGAAATTATTTCATAAATATTTATATTATTATATATAAAATATATAGAGCTCCTAGCTCCACTCCTGCCCTAAACCTACACTGTCAGAAAAAAGGTACATTGCTGTCACTGGGGCGGTACCCTAAGGTACAAAACCGAAAAGATATGTACCTTTAAGGTATTAATACGCTCTCTTAAAGTACTGATAAAGTACTGAAGTCTACACTGTAACTTTAGGGGTGAGTAAGGTGCAAAGATGTACCTTTTACTGTTATTCCTTAGGGTACCGCCCCAGTGACAGCACTGTACCTTTTTTTCTGAGAGTGTACCCACTTCTCAACAATAAACACATAACAGGCAAATACAAGTGCAGTCACAGTTATTTATTGCCAAAACTGACCCAAAAAAGTATAAAAGAGAGCCAATGTCATTTCATAATCAAAGCTGACGTAATGTTTCTTCTGGCGGCAATTTTCACACAAATCAATCATTTGGCATTGGAACACTTACAAATATTGGAATATTTGTACATTTTTAATAAATTGTGACTGTAGTCATGTCTACCTGTTATATCCTGTGTTTTATATTATATAATACACAAATGAGTAGGTTTTGGGGTAGGGGTTGGGTTACGCACTCAAACAGTGTAAATAAAAGAGTAAAGTAAATGTAAATAAAATTATACTTACTGATTCAATTGAAAATCACACACCAACATAAATGCCATAATGGCAAAATTATACCCCGATATATAATTTCATCATGATGATAAAATTCTCATGCCCATCGCATCTGTGTATGATGCCAAAGGTTTTTCATTGAAAGCAATGAAGTACTGAAAAATATGTTTAAAGAGGTACCCTGAAGTTAAAAAGTGACTCAGGGGTTCCTGACCAAGCATCAATATGTGACGAGTTGGAAGTGAGAATGTATTTATATCCAAGTGATCTGGCTTCCTGTACATTTGGGACAGGACTTGATTTTGTCATTCAAGAATTGGATGGTTGTGGTTTGCTATTGCTGTGACTTCACGAGTGACAGTTGTCCTGCCCTCACGTCTGTAAACACGTCATCAGAGAAGGGATATTGTTGCAAGATATTTAGATTACAGATTACAAGAGCATATGAATTAAATATATATATATATATATATATATATATATATATATATATATATATATATATATATATATATATATATGCATGGTTAAATAATTTATAATAAATACTGCAATATTTATTATACTTCAATTTTGATTTCATGGTGACTTTAAAGTCAGCATGAAACCAAGTCTTTTCTTCCGAAGGTCAAACCGAACCAAAGGTCTTTTCTTCCCTATTGTGATGTATATCCGAGTGAAATGGCTTCTCGAACAAGAAAACTGTAGGGTGGGACATGATTTTGTCCATCGTGAATTGCTTATTTTTTTGGATTGGTTGTGGTTTGCTATTACTGTGATCTCATGTAAGGGTTGTCCCGCCCTTGTGCCATAAAGCACATCAGAGAATTTTGATTTCATGGTGACTTTAAGGTTCCCATCTGAGATTTTGTCCATCGAATGAAAAGTGGTGCTTATAAACAAAATCAATCAAATATGAGGCAGTATAATATACACCTCCTCCCACCACTGCTCAGATGTTTTACCTTTTGTAAAAATTGCATTCCACATCTATTTGCACTTAGTGTAAAGATGCTACTTCTTGCTATTTATACTTGGTGCAAACATCTACCACTAACAATGTAATTAGTATATAAATAGTGAATATGTACACTCTAATTTGTTTAGAGGTCTGTGGTTGCTGCACTGCAGAATTCAAATACAGTATCTCTACTTCAGATCACTGTCTAAAACACACCGGAACGGACTACATACAAAAAGATCAAAAGTCAAGATCAAACACACTTCCTGCAAGTCCTGCCTCTGCAAATTTAGTGTCACACTTGTACCAAAACCAACCCTCGTACACTACAGCACTCATTTAAGAAAAACTTTGAAGGTTTCTTTTCTCTTATTTATAATTTATAGAGTTCCACATAGAATTCCCTTGATGCAAAGCATAGATATTTATTAGAAAATCTTCATCTTTTGGTGTCAAAATGATTTTTTAAAATGTGTTCTAAAACAGTCTGCAGTCTACATTTTAACTCGCTTTAAAAAATTTTGACAGTGTGGAAATTGGACCTTAAAAGTAAATGGCCAAAAGCCTTTTTTAATACATTGCATTTCGTTTTAACCTGTTGAGCGTCCAGTGTTCAGGCATTTTTGCGCAGTGAGAAACAGTCACAGCTATGCGGAAAATTCGTTTTAAATGCCAAGAGAGGGTAAACGCTGCGACTTCAAATAACATATGCTTCTTGTGATGGAGGAGCTCATGCGATTGTTTACAACATTCCGGCTCTGGCAATAACTGCATCCTTTACATGTGTCCTGCAGCTAGAAGCAAATGAGAAATAAATGGAAAACATTCATCAATTATATTTCTGTAGGCTGAAGGAAACTTGAATTAGAGTAAACATTTGTTTCAATTCATCTTGGATTAGTTTCTCATCTACATCATGAGGAAAGGTTAAAAGCTGTTCTTGTTTTTACTACTGTTCCACAGAAAAGTACACAAGAGATGAAGCAAAAGCAAAAATCTATACTGGCCACAGTTTCTCTCAATTGTTTTATCGATAGCTTGCTTATCCCTCCCTTATCTCTGCATATTTTCCCCTTGATTTGTGCCAGATGAACCCTTAAACATTCAATTATTAAGATAAAAGTACAGAGACAATCAAAAGAGGGGTTATTCAGTTTATTCTGAGCTCTAGATAACTGATTGATTAATGTTTTCAGGTTTCAGACAGCTATACTCAATCCAGCCCTGGCTTTTTGCACCATTTTCACTTTATAGCATTTTGAACATCCGAATGTTCAGGTAAATATACGCATGCTGTATACTGAGCTAACAAAAGGTACGGTAGCCACAAATGTTTATTGATCCTTGTGCAATCCTAATGGTTCTATGATCCATTATAAAATATGTGTAAATAGGGCTCATGTCCGGAAGGAAGTTGTTTCGAGAGGTTGTATCCCCCAGTAATGCATTTAATGTATAAAAAAAAAAGAAAAAAAAGAAGAGAAAAACAATACAAAACAAAAATATATAGGCTATTAGTATTTTTTCTCTCTGGTCTTGTTTGTATCTTAATAAATAAATAGGTGCCTCTAAGGCCTACCCCTGGTATTAAGATGCATTTTGGTTGATCGGATCACAAGCTGATGGCGCTAAATGCAGATGTAAATGGTCTCAAATGCTTTGAGCTCGTTCACTTATGACCACATCCAGAAGTAGTCGAAAATGCATTTGACCGGATCACTTTAGGCCCTGTTGACCAATCATGCGTGACGTTGGAATGGAACTGTTGTGCTGTGTGAATGAATTAAATGAGAACATTTGTAGGGAGGAAAGACAGGCCAAGCTGCTCTGCAGAATCATTGAAAAAACATTATTTAGTGTCAGATAAAACCGTAGTGCTTGCCTTGGCTGACATGGTGAAATTAATAATAATGGTGTGGTTATTAAGCCTGGTATTAAGATGCGTTTTGGTCGATCGGATCACTAGTAGACGAGGGAGACACATACCCGTTTACACCTGGTGTTTTAATCTGCCTCTTTTGTCCACTTTCAACCATTTCTGTCCTGATTTCTTCAAGGGGAGGTTGTATGGGCGAGTAAATGTATGGACTTTTTCTGATCTTTTGATCTAATTGACCTAAGGAAAACAGAAAAACATACAGAGAGTGTCAGCATACCGAACGCTGTGAGTGTGTGTTAGAAATCAGGAATGGTGAGAGAACATTGTGCTTGGTACCTTTTACATCTTCAAACAAACCTTAGGTTTCCAGTCAAAGTTAAGCTAGCGCGCTTCCCATAATGTTTACGTGTTAGGTCAGTAGGTGGAGAATATGGCTTATGGCTGTTCGAACGTATTTGCCCACATGAGCATCTTTGAATCCCTCTGGAAGTGGTCGAAACTGGACAAGCTCAAGACGTTTTAGACTCTGTATTTAGCGTCGTAGACTTAAAGGTGCTCTAAGCGATGTCGCGCATTTTTAGGCCAAAACATTTTTTTGTCACATACAGCAAACATCTCCTCGCTATCCGCTAGATGCCTGTCCCCTGAACACACTGTAAAAAAGCACAGTCAAATAAAAAAGGCAAATAATCGTTTATTCATTTTTTAATGTCTGTGAATGAATTTCATATTTTAAAAACCATAGATTGAGTTGTAAGGTATTGTTATTTGGTGCTGAAGAAATGTAAAATCTGGATAGGCTACCCCGCAATACTAAATCTTACATATTAATGGAAAGATTTAATCTCATTTAATCTTCCATATGGTTGATGTGCTCAGGTTATTTTTATTAATTAAACAGTAAACAAAAACAAGATATGATTTGTATAGCCTAATACTGATTAGGGGTTCATCTTCTAAATCGCACCTGTGTGCTGGATGATTACTGACTTACGTCAGGGTAATGATATCGGAGTAAAGAGGTTAGGGGGAACGTTAGAATAACGTCAGGGGAATGTTACAGTAACGTTAGAATAACATTCTACAAACCAAAAACTATAACATTCTATTTAGTTAAGAAAACTTTCCTGGCTAACCAAAAAAAAAAATGTTAAAAAAATAATGTACTGGGAACCAAATTGTTGGCTGGGAAATGGGTATGTGTCTGCCTCTATACTTTTACTACATAATCTGACTTCTGACTTGTAATGTTTCCTGGATCATAATCATACACTGTTTATTCGTCGGCCAGAGGAGAACTGGCCCCTCTGACTGAGCCTGGTTTCTCCCAAGGTTTTTTTCTCCATTCTGTCACCTGAAGGAGTTTTGGTTCCTTGCCTCTGTTGCCTTTTGCTTTTGGCTTGCTTAGTTGGGGACACTAAATATTTAACTATATTACCGATCTGCCCGCATATTTAACTATATTACCGATCTGCCCGCATTGACACTATATGATAATTGAACTGAGCTGGAGGACATCACTGTTTTCTCCAGAGCGGCTGTACAGCCAAATCAAATTCTGCTGCATTATATTCCTGTTACCACTGTGAAGCTGCTTTGAAACAATCTGCATTGTAAAAAGTGCTAAATAAATAAAGGTGACTTGACATGACGACATAATACTTTTACTCCTTTACCAATAAAATTTGCGTCTGAAAGGGAAACTGGCCCTATGTCTTATGTTTGGCTATTAGTTGTTACTGTTAGTGTCACTGTTGAATAATCTACAAAGTGCAGTGTGCGAAAAAGACAGAGACTTACCGCTGTGGAATGGATGTTCACAGGAGGATACGGAGCTGTGTTGACCAATCATGCGTGACGTTGGAATGGAACTGTTGTGCTGTGTGAATGAATTAAATGAGAACATTTGTAGGGAGGAAAGACAGGCCAAGCTGCTCTGCAGAATCATTGAAAAAACATTATTTAGTGTCAGATAAAACCGTAGTGCTTGCCTTGGCTGACATGGTGAAATGAATAATAATGGTGTGGTTAGTGAAATATTGTTTTATTATTTTGACTTCTAATTCAATGTTTTATCAGGGTTTTTTTTTTTCTTTTTCTTTTTCTTTTAATACTCACATCACTTGCCACCTAAAAAGCAAATACTTGTGGACAATAACAACAGAGAATAAAAATAAATCTTTTTTAAAGCCTAAACAAATTCCAGGAGATACTTCAGCCTCTCAGAGCCATAGACTGACTTCACATTCACCCGAATGGCATGGAAACATAAGGACAAGCTGGCTGCTGTTGTTGGGACTCCAGCTGCTAGGACTGGACGCCAGCTTTGCAACCGTGCCTTAGGTAGACTGTGTCTGACATTCTAAATGTAAACGTCACCTTTGATTAGTTTTAAATCAGCACAGGCAATTCATGCATGACTCACCCAGATTAGTTTGGTTACATTATCATATTTTCCTCTGCCATTCTGGAGGCTTTGAAATCAGAAGCGCATAATGAAAAAAGAGAAAAGAAGCTTTTGAGTTATCTGTCTGTTTCTATCCCATTTTCTTCTTTGCTTGCTTTTAAAGATGAAAAAGTTTGCTGATGCTTATTTTAAAAGCCTGTCATTTGGATTGACAGCTCTGTATAAAGGCTGATAATTGGGTATTTAAACAATGCATTTTTTCCCATTTACATTCTAGCAAATCAAATAACTAGCGATAATCAACACGTATTTTCAAAGCTTTGAATATTTTGAGTCATCACTCTTTTTTGTGATGCACACTGCCTAGTTACAGCAATTATATGTTAATTCTTTAGTGCAGCATCTAATTCACAAACACCATAAAGTTCATTTGTGCCAAGTGTTTTCTTAATGTAATTTAACATAGCAATATGTTAATATCTATGAGCAGATTGCACATAGGTAGAAGAAATCTGCACATGTTCTGGTGTTCCCTAGCAACAAGCAAGTCCTTGGTTTTTTCACAACAAAATCTGATTTGCCTGGTTACTACACTCTTTCTTTTTCTTCAACAAAAGTCATTTACAAATGCATTATCTTTGAAATTATGGTATGT
Organism: Paracanthobrama guichenoti; assembly: GCA_018749465.1. Classification (NCBI taxonomy): domain Eukaryota; kingdom Metazoa; phylum Chordata; class Actinopteri; order Cypriniformes; family Gobionidae; genus Paracanthobrama; species Paracanthobrama guichenoti. Next base: position 4,185,117 of record CM031955.1, read on the forward strand.
TAATTAGTTTTGTAATGTTTGTAATATTCTTTATTGAAAGACATGACCCCCAGAGCTTTAAACGGTGTCCTTTAAAAGTTAAGCATCTCATTTGTAATTTATGGAAATAAATGAGAATACTCACATTTAACAAGTAAAATATGCAAGAGATACAAAAAGATTTGTTGTAAGTCAGTAAGATTTTATGTTTTTAAAATAGTACACCTTACACCAAAAACAGTAATGAACAGTAATATTGTGAAATATTATTATAATTTAAAATACATGATTTTAATAAATTTCAAAGAAAGCAATAAGCCCTGTGAAGCCGTGGTTTACAGTGGATTTATAAACACTAAGGGGTGTTGCTAAAACCCTCCTCAGATGTTATAAATTCACAGGGCTTATTGTTTTTATAAAACAGTTACCAATACCAACAATACAAATATTAAAGCCAAAATATATGTATCAATGCAACCTTCATGAAGTAAAATCACTAAAGGCTTTCCTTCCGCAGCCAAAATAGTCCCTAGCCTTGAATAGCAACCACTGATCTATATAAATGTTCTCAGTGAGCAGTGACAGCAACAGAAGTTACATTATTACGCTATTAGATGGCGGCAAAGAATGTCTTAGGGAGTGAGTCACTCAGTAGTGAAGACTTCTATATTGAAAGGACTAAAACATGTTGTGTGAACATGGGAACAAGACGCAACTGACAAATGAGCACTGTCACTGTCAGGACATGGGAAAACCTCCTGTTAAAAGGACAAGATGTCGCAACAGATATTCAACAGATTTTTTATTATGAACATAGGACTGACATTAAGGAATATGCTAAATCTGAATGCAGGCAATACACTCAGTCACTCAATCTCTCTCACACAATAATACAAGCTTCAATGAACAATATAAATGAGAACAAACATGTTTACATTGCTAAGAGTGGTTGCTAAGGGTGTTGTGCAGTGATGCAGAGAAACGTTGGGTGAAGTGGTCATAGGCCTATTGACCAATCAGAATCAAGGACTGGAACTAACCATTTTATAAATGTAATTTATTCCGGTGATGGCAAAGCTGAATTTTCAGCATTACTCCAGTCTTCAGGGTCACGTGATCCTTCAGAAATCATTCTAATAAGCTGATTTGCTACTCAAGAAACATTTCTTATTATTATCAATGTTGAAAACTGTTGTGATGCTTAATATTTTTATATATATATATATATATATATATATATATATATATATATATATATATATATATATATATATATATATATAATTTGAAACCATTTTTTCAGGATTCTTTGATGAACAGAAAGGTCAGAACAACCTAATAAGAGTGAAATGGCATTGTTTAATCTATTACACTCTAAAAATGCTGGTTTAAAAACAACCCAAGATGGGTTGAAAATGGACTAACCAGCGACAACCCAATCGCTTTTTAGAGTGTATGGTTTGTCTTCATACAATTTTAACAGTAATATATTTTTATTTATCTTAAAGACATGACAGTATTCTTTAAAAGTTAAGCTTTTTTTTGTAAGTTATGGAAATAATATTTAGAATACAACTGTAGCAGAAGAAAATGTATCATCTTGTCATAAATATGCCTGAAGGTGCACAAGCAGTGTATTTAAAAGCCCTATTTTCACAGGGTGTCGCCTGTCATGTTTCATCATTAGCATTAGTTTTTGTCTATGCCAGAGGCAGAGAAAAAATAATTATACTCAGAAATTCACTCAAATTGACAGAGATTACGACCACCTTCTAAATGACACGCATTACATTCCTGTTTTAACTTTTGAATAATTGTTACTTTTCACTCTGTAGAACACATGTAGAAGACATGTGTCTGTCTTCATCTCAGAGTAAGCAGGTCGATGTCCTTCCTGAACTTATGGACTCTGCTCTGAGCAGTTGGATGACACTCTTAATTCTTTCCATAAGCAATACTGCACACCTTCCGCTAGGTTAACCAGAAGTCTTGGTTGCCAGGCATGTTGTTCGAAAAGCATTTCTTTTCTTGGTAAACTTCCCTTGGTTGCTTTACAAAGCTTCAGGGATGACAGAGATGTACTGTAATCTGGCTGTAAAGAACTGCTCACCAGCATCTAAAGTACAACATATGCTGCTAACCATCAGTGTTGATTCAGCAAGGAAGATAAATCCATTTTTAATGTGCTTCCAGTAAGTGATGTTCACAACACCAAAGAGCAGCTCCTCCACTAAGTGAAAAGACTCAAAGGTCTGGCATTTCACCTCAGAAGTCTTTAATGTGGAGTACAGAGGAGCCGTGCATCCCTGAGACGCTTTCATAATTAGTCAGCGCCTTGTGGGAAAAATAAATGGTGTGACCATTTGTCTGGTGCAAAGAGCCCTTGGATGACAAGCTAATCATTAATGGCTGCTAGCCTAAATCCTTGCTTGTATGAGACTTCCAGTTAGTGATGAATGAATCCATCCACTTCACTGTGGGGAAGGGTGTTGTGTCTAGGCATTTTCACAAATGCTTTACAGCTGTAGAAACATTTTGAAAAAAAAATTTTTTAATTGTTTTCAATGCTTTTTAAAATGTCATTTTCATTTAATCTGTTACAGGGAATGTCATGATAAGTGTTGGGTGTAATGCATTACTAAATAAATTATTACTGTAATTTAATTATTTAAATTAAATTACTTGAAAAAGTAAAGTATGGGATTGCTCTCCATTTTTCTGTAATTTAATTTCAGTTACATCTGGTATAATTGCATTACTGTACACTCTAAAAAATGCTGGGTCAAATATGGACAAACCCAAACATTAGTTTAAAGGGGTCCTATAATGCCTCTTTTACAAGATGTAAAATAAGTCTCTGTTGTCCCTAGAGTGTGTATGTGAAGTTTTAGCTCAAAACCCCACAGATACAATTTTATAGCATGTTAAAATTGTCACTTTTTGAGGGTGAGCAAAAACACTTTTTGTGTGTGTCCCTTTAAATGCAAATGAGCTCCTGCACACAGCCCCCTTTCTAGAAGAGGGTGGAGCTTCAAGAGTTCATGTTAGCAGCTCCGATAACGCAAAAAAAATCAGAAACTGTTCAGCCTTTTATGTTCAATCTGGATGAAGGAGAGACTGATGAAGAAGTGACAACATGTAGAATGCAACAGGACGTTTCTGAATGGTTAGTTTCTGAATAATGTAGCTGATATGGACTATCTTCAAGTCATCGATTAGCATATTCTGTCATGATAATCTATAAATCGCTCGTGTGGGAATTGTTGTGATGCCTACAGAGCCAGAGAATAAATGTGTGGGGTAGGATTAAGGGATGTAGAATATGGTCATGCAGAATAAGGCATTAATATGTGCTTGATAAGTAAACAGCCAATATCCTAGTAATATGCCAATAAGCATGGGTTGAAACAAGTTTATAGACTTTTAATAAACAATTCTATATAAAACAATAGTGGGTTTAACATTAAAATGTAACGTCTCATTGTAAAAACATAAGTCTCTTATTCTCACCATTTGATCCAAATACAGTTAAAAACTATTACAATTTAAAATGACTTTTAATTTATAATATTTTAAAATGTAATTTATTCCTGTGATGGCAAAGCTGAATATTTTTTTTCAGCAGCCATTGTTCATTACTCCAGTCTTCAGTGTCACGTGATTCTTCATAAATCACTCTAAATAAGCTAATTTGTTGCTCAAGAAACCATGATACACTTTTTCTTTTTCTTTTTTTTTTTTTTTTATGTATATCTTTTTTATATGAATATGTCTGTCCATATTCATGTTTGTGACCTTCATTGTTTTCTTCAATTTGGCCTGTGACAGTCAGCTAAGCGGAACCACAGTTACCGTGTATTTGCAGATGTCATTTTGTCCACACACTGGCTATATTTCTTGGCAGACTGTATATATTTTGGATGGACTACACTGTGTCCTGACTGTATATTTCTGAGAAAGTCAAACATCTGGAAATCTTTTTTACAGGGATGGTAGTTTACATAGTGTAAATGCTCTTAATTTATCATCTCTTCTGCTATTGCAATACATCAGAAATTGTGTATCTTCATAGTCCAGATTGCCGCATGACTCATCTTGTTTATTATCTTGCCTAGAAGAACGGTAACGAACAGAGTCTTTAAAGTAGGTGTTTCTTTCATCTGGAGTGTTTACTACAAAAGAATACCAGCTGTATAAGCATATCTAAATAAAAGTCCCCAGCATTCCCAGGAAATTATGCTTAAAGGCAGTTTTTAAAAGTTTAAGAAATGAACCAATTAGACCTGAAATTTCTTGATAAAGTAGGATGCGATTTGATACACAAAGCTTATGTATTTAGATTGATGCATGCAACCACTTTGCACTCAGTTTTTATTATTCTAGACTAAATTATTGTTTAAATCAATATCTCATTTTTTCAGCGATTGAAAGATCCCCTGTTGCTCTATTATTCATAGGGTTCTCTATCAGACAATAGCATGAAAAATTACCTTCTATTTTCCACACCAATGATATTTTTCCAATTTATCACACCTATGCCACTCAGTTAAGGCACTTAACTTGCTGTGTTAGTTATGTATGCAAACAATACTTTCATGCTGCTCCAACAGTCGTATTATGAAAGTCAAGGTTGGGATATGAACAATAGGGTTTCACATTTCATTTATTGATTTATTAGATTTATTTGACATGGACATAACAATTACATTGGACGAACCATGTGCATTTGCTTGAGTGTTTTAGCACGCATGCTAATTTTCAACACCTGTCCACGGGAGGCTTTTTAGAAAGGGAAAAAAAAAACACTATAATAATAATAAATATATCTGCAAGCAGCAATTATTGGGGGCCAAGCACAACAGAAGCAAACAAGGAAGCTAGCAGTAGACCAACTGCAAAAATTAGAAAAGACATTTGGAGACAAATTTAAGCAAAAAGGTTGACAACCCACATTAATACACTGGGTTGTATAGAGCCAATTTCATGTTTTGTTTAATTATAGCGCCACCACTTTTTTTGTGTCCTCCGAGTGCCCCCATACATTTAAGCGTGTAAAATTTGGTGAAAACATTTAATTTTGTTTAGAAGCTATATACATTTCTATGTATGAACACATACAAAATTACCCACACCTGACTTTGATTGCATTTTTTTGCCACTTACTATAAAAATTTTGACATTTGCTCATTAGCATTTATTCAACGACCTAAGATTCCGGTTTTCCTACGGTGGTTTCGTCTCAATCGGACTAACGGTTTTGAAGATATTCACAAAAGTTGCTTAAGCGCTAATTGACAACGTTGCACAAACCATAAGGCGAAACTAAGCATGTTTAGTATCGTTGGACTCATCAAGGATTCAGGAATCTGAGATGACAATGAAAATAAGTCAGCCACATACAAAGTTATAAGCATGTAAATATTGTTCCGAAACTTCTCAGACTCTTTCAGGGCATCGTGCTGATGACCCATACAAAGTTTCGTTACAATACGTTCATGCATTTGTAAAATACAGCATTTTACTATGAAATTCAAAATGGTAGATGCCCAAAATGGCCGATATGGGAAAATTGGATATCACTCCACTCTGCATGCCGCCCAAGATCTAACGAGACCAGTTTTATGATTTTTGGACAAACTGTTCAGAAGTTATAAGCAAAAATAGCAATTTTTCGTATATCCAGACCACTAGGTGGACTGCGCCGAAACACAGCATGTAGCCTCAGGTCATGCTTGTGATGATATAAACCAAGTTTGGTCTGAATACGATAAAGCATTGCGGAAATACAGCCTTATGTCTATTTTTGGAAGTGCTACGAAAAATTTGAGAACGGTTATGCTTTCTTAAAACATCACAGTGATGCCAACTCATTGGTTTCTGGTCCATAACTTTTATTGCCTGTTCTTATATTGAAATAATAGGCTTTGTGTTTGGGAGGCTTGTGATCATGATGTGATACAATATGATAGATGTGAAAATATCATTGCATGAATGTATAGTTTTGCAGTTTGACATGACAAATCCTTTCTAATAACATGAAAACTATTTAGGTTAGGCTTAACCTTCTTACAAATGTACTTAACCTGACAATCAAATGCATCCATCCATCATGCATCCATTCCGTCCATCCATCTCTTTTTGAAATTAAAGTAAATTAGAAACACAAACAATCTGAAATTTTCCGAAACTTCAGGGTTAAACCATCTCTTTTTGTAATTGTACTTTTCCATTTGTCTGCCCGTGTACTTATGTTCTACAAGAGGACTTTGGATCATTTATCCTGTTAAATTTAACTGTGTAGTACTGTGTAGTATATGATGTAATACATAAAAAAACATTGCTGTAAATCTCTACAACACATATTCCTATTTTTAAATTGGATAAAAAGTGCTGAAAAGCTGGTAAAATATGTCTGAAATATGACTGCTGTAGTATTATTGTGGAGAGTACATTTGCATAATGGTGTATAATGGTGGTTATCTGGCCTCTTAAATTAACATTTCAATAGTTGTATTACAACCACTCTTAAAACCTGGTACTATTCTTAATGGCTTGAAGGACAATGGTTATATAGGAAAAGGGGTGTTCTTTCAAGTCCATTTCTATAGTCCCTTCACATACCCATTGTTTCACATACCTGATTTTCCTTAAATACACATTGCATCTCATGTTATTTAATTTTAACATAGTTAATTGTTTGCTATTTTTATCTATTGCAGATACACCAAAATGAAAACTGCGACCAACATCTACATCTTCAACCTTGCTTTAGCAGATGCCTTGGCAACAAGCACTCTGCCCTTCCAGAGTGTGAACTACCTGATGGGTACATGGCCTTTTGGAGACCTGTTGTGCAAGATTGTGATGTCCATTGATTACTACAACATGTTCACCAGTATCTTTACCCTCACCACTATGAGTGTCGACCGCTACATTGCTGTTTGCCACCCCGTTAAAGCCCTGGACTTCAGAACCCCCAGAAACGCCAAGATTGTCAACGTGTGTAACTGGATCCTTTCATCTGCCATCGGTCTCCCTGTCATGGTCATGGCCTCCACCACTACTGAGTACCACAGCAGTTGTATGTTTACCACCACATTCTCTAATGTACAGTCAATGTAAATTTCAGATATTACTGCATTGGAAACCCAAATAAGTAAGCAGAACATGCAGATTTTTATCTTGTACTCATACATTTTAATTGCTCTTAACTTCAAATATTTGAGTAAGCTAATTCATACATTTAATTAAAAATTATCAACTTAAATATTTTTAGTAGTGGATGGAAACTTGGCTAGCTTGAACTAGCTCATTTAAAAAATGCTACCTTGTTAATTGGTAACACAATGCTTTGACATCATTAGCATAGCTCTTGCTGAATGAGTACAGTAATATAGAACATTTAATATACTGTATATCTGTTCTCAAACTAATCTCATACTCCACTTGATGGAACTTGGAAGTTTCCCCTCAGGACATTTTCTCTCAGAACAGAACACAAAATGACCATTGACAAATGTATCCAGTTTTAACCAGTTTGGCACAGACTGGTTACATTGACCCAGCGCTGGGTAGGTATGTGATGACCCAGCAGCTGAGTTACAGAAAAACTACCCAGCAATGGGTAAAAATATAAAAATAACCCAATAAAATTACTCAGCAGGCTGAAACCAGCATTTGGGTTAAAAAAAAAAAATAGTTGACCTACCACATGGGTAAAAATGTTAAAAATAACCCAATAAATTTCAGTTAAATTTAAGTTTGTCTAAATTGAAAAAACAAGTTCATAAAACTCAAAACAGTTAAACAAATCAGATTAATTAAAATGTGTAAGTTTTGTGAACTCAAAAGAAAAAAGAAAGTTCTAAATACTCATAAAGGTTACTTTGAACTAATTTGTTTAATTTGAGTTGGCTCTACTCAAACCAATTAACGTGCATTTAAATTGATAGTTTTCCTGAAAATGAAATGTCATCGTTTACTCACTCACATGTTGCTCCAAACCTGAATAACGTTCTTTCTGTGGAACACAGCAGATATTTTAAAGATATGTTTTGAACTGCAAATCAATGAAACACTGAGAGACACACAAAAGAAATATCTTATGTTGTGTTCCACAGAAGAAAGAAAGTCACACAGGTTTAGAAATCATTTTTCTTTTTCATTTTATGGTGAACTATGCCATTGTTTTATTTCTTTTTTAACCCAATGACAATGAAAAATATGCAATTAGTTTAACTATTGCCTTTTGACTAGCTTTCACAAAGAGACATACAAAATTCCAATAGTTTGATTAGATACAGACACCTTCATGTCAACAATTAAGTGTTCCAGAGTACAACAAAAATCTATGACAATAATTTAAATCTAGTCAACACTGGTGGCAATTGGGTAAATATTTGGTTATGAACATTTCTAAATCAACAAGCAACCATTACCAATTGTTCATGAAAATGTCATTAGACAGTTTAGTTTTGTTGTATAAATTAATAATGGTATTCTATAAAACAATAATAATCATATTTAGCACATTTTGCACACCATGAGTTGTGAACCACTGCATTCGCCCAGTTCTTAGCTTAAAGGGGTCCTATTATGCTTTTTCACTTTTTCAACTTTAGTTAGTGTGTAATGTTGTTGAGCATAACAAAGATCTGCAAGGTTACAAAGCTCAAAGTCCACTCAAAGTCCACTTATTTAACAGAATTCACCTTCCAAGAACTACAACGCTTTTTTCCTGGCTTTGTGAAGTCATAATGTTACTCATTTAAATAATCTCCGACCCACGGATATACGCAAAAAAGGGTGCGAGGCCTGGTTGAGCTGCGCTAGAGAAGACAGTGTCACTGTGTCAAAGAGACACTGTTTTGTCCACCCCGTTTTCCAAAACACATTTGTTTGACCTTCCTAATACTGATGAACTTAGAGTGGTTTAAATTTATTTTAAACGCTGTTCCTGAACCCCAACGTTTATCTGTGCGCTGCACATTTTACGGAGAACAGCTTCCAGAACCTAAGAACACAATGCAGGCTACTCACAAAAGTTTCTCCTGAAAGGGTGCAATTTCCACTTTGTTGGGATAATCTGTTGTTTGTGGATCACAAATTGTAAGTATGTCTTTGTAAGTATTATTTGTAGTTGTGTTTTCTATTAATAGCTATACTATTAATTATAAGTTTTTAAGTTGTTGTTGCTACAATGTAAACAAAAGGCAAAGCTTTGCTAGCCAACATTAGTGTTGATATAGTGTTTACTGTAGCTTTTGTAAGGCTGTTCACTGCCCCTTAGGCAAATTAACCTTGTTTTTGTGATCAATTACTGTTTGTATTACTATAGTTTTCGGACAAATATCTTGATTAAATGGTGTATAACATTGTATCTAAAATGTATAAGAAAATGACAAAATACAAACACACCACTCTGAAATGTCCTGTGAAATCCGTGCTTGCAAAGTCTGTGCATGAAATCCGTTCTTGATGATTGAAATTGACGCCATCCTTAATATTTACATCTGAGGAGAGCTCGCAATTATGGTAAGGGGTGTGACATTTCTCGAACACGCACTAAGTGGTTCCAATCACAACACACTGGACCAGCTAACCAATCACAGCACATTTTGAATTTCGGAAGGAGGGGTTTCAACGAAACCAGAACTAAATGGCTTGTTTTGGGCCAGACTAGGGAGAGAGGTGCTGCAATAATATGTGAAAAATATGTTTTGCATGAAAGCATATTCTAGTACACTCAAAAACAAAAATCAAGTCTTCATAAAAAGGCGTAATATGACCCCTTTAATCTCCTCTTAATGCATCAAGACATTTTTCTGGAAATGTATACTGGAAATTATTTTGGTTACTGTGGTATTTTGCAGACACGAGAGAAGTGTTGAGACAGAAAAGTGAATTTAGATTTATGTCACTTCTAGTCATTTGGGAAGAAAATCATAAGATGGTTTAATAGCCTGTGTCTCTGAGGCTCCTTAAACGATGCCTTGAGGAAATAATGACTATGCTATTGTAATGAGGTATATTCTTATTTTTGCAGCGTTTTCAGTCACTGACTGCAATTTGCTCTTTCCCCACCCTTCCTGGTACTGGGAGAACCTCCTGAAGATCTGCGTCTTCATCTTTGCCTTCATCATGCCCGTCCTCATCATCACCGTCTGTTACGGCTTGATGATACTCCGCCTGAAGAGTGTTCGCATGTTGTCTGGCTCTAAGGAGAAGGACCGCAACCTACGGCGCATCACCCGTATGGTCCTGGTGGTGGTGGCGGTTTTCATCGTCTGCTGGACGCCGATCCACATCTTTGTGATCATCAAGGCCCTGGTGACCATTCCCAGCTCACTCCTGCAGACAGTTACCTGGCATTTCTGCATCGCCCTAGGCTACACCAACAGCTGCCTCAATCCGGTGCTCTACGCCTTCCTGGATGAGAACTTCAAGCGCTGTTTCAGGGAGTTCTGCATTCCCAGTCCCTCCGTGCTGGACCTGCAGAACTCCACACGCACCAGGAACCCCCAGCGTGAGGGCCAGTCCAGCGGCAACACGGTTGACAGGACAAATCAGCAGGTATGACTAGTCCTGGAGATGTCATCACTGGAGTCCCGCTGCCAACCCAGTGTTGACATGAGCTCAGAGGTCACGCAGGTCACCACAGGTGTCTAACACCTTCATCTATAGGAGTTGCGGTAGGTTGAAACTCTTTAAGCATCTTGCTATGCCTCCCCTAAAGAGCTGTTTCACAATTTTGGTATGGAGAAAGACTGTTAAAGTAGATTTCAGTGTGAAATATGATGTATACTATCTTATTGACTCCAAATGACCCCAATTAGCTTAGCTTATTTCACTATCTGTGATGTTCACAGTCATGCATCTGATTTATCTGTTAGGTTAGTCCAGATTCAAGAACTGTGTGTGTATAAATGTATATATGTGAAGACTTCAGATGCAAAAGACTCTGAGTCCGTCTGACATTTTTCTTTAAAATAAGCATTTTTGTCAGGCTTCCTACCTAAGTACCGGTACTTCTGAATGGGCTGAGGCTGGGATTTAATGGGTTTGAAGTTAAAGTATTTTATGAACATATACTATATGTGGAGAGCATTCACTCAGTATTGTTATCAAATTTTTGACCGAAGTGGCTTTTAGAGGCTTTTGCATCTGAACTCTTCATATATATATTCTCTTATAGTTGCATCTTAAGTCCCCTTTAACATTTAAATGTTACTTAAAATTCTATAAGGATAATTATTTTATAAGTGAGAATTGTAGAAAGAAGAAAAAATATGTATTCACTTACGCTCACAGAAAATGTAAAAAATGTCTTTTTTTCTTTTTTTCAAAATGTTCAGCATTCAGTGTCTTTCCCTTAAATCATATTTCAATTTTAACCCGCTTTCATGGACAACAAAGCAATTTGGTTAAGCTGTCTTCTTCAATTACATTCCTTTGGAGTGATTTAAATTAATCATCAAATGGCTGCTGGAAGTGATGTGCGCACTGTTTCTTTGATTTACCATGGACTTCATATAATAGCCGAACACAATAAGAAACGCCTCTTGCAACAATGGATAATTTTCATGCTTTGGTGGTGACAAATGTATTGTGCTTGTACTCTGCTGCAAATCTCTTGTACTAATGTCAATGACCAATGTAATTGTCTGATTGTCAGTCACATCAATCTGAAAATGTTTTATGCTCTAAAATAGAAGATCTGTGTGCTGGTGTTTCTGTATGTTTTTATATATGCAGCATTATAAATAAATCATTCACAATAGAGTGTGTTTTTAGTGAGATGCACTGAATAATTCGATTTGATTTGAAAGCTATGTGACTATTTGCTGTGGCTCTTATATAATGGACGAGTTTAATGCCTTAAGGTCCATTCAGATTAATTCATGGCATATAACAGTCAATGTGAACATCTTATTGTTTATATTTCTAAAGCTAGTCATGTTTACCACTGCGTGGTGAATTTTTGTGGGCAAAATCATTCCATAGGAATCCACACGATCTGGAATCTGACATTGACCAACAAAAAGCTACTTGCTTTGAATTCTGTGTGTGCTGTGCTTCATACATCATTACACTGTTGAGAACGGACCTTTGCTGCCCGCAAAATGATGTCGACATTACTGAGACATTACATTCAAATCAAAATCTCTTTGGATGAACATATTTCACTTAACAGAACTCTTTTTAGTACAAGAAAGAGACCTCTCTGAAAACACAAAATATAAGACTGCTACAGCTGTTTTCAGTTATTACCAGAATCTCTTATCTAGTTTGAGACTCATGCCAGCTGTAAGGGGCCAATAATTTGGTTCTGTAATTCGTGGAAATCAAATAATCATGGCCTTTGAGCTGCCATTTCAGTCATTTTGTAGCAGACTTTCCCCCCACATGCAGTCTTGCTGCAACACCCCGGGGAAATTAAGGAACAGAGAGCTAGTATGTTCAGGACAGCTCAGCACATAACCTAAGGCGAGAGAAACAGCAGAGCGGCGTAGAGCAGGCGAGAGGGGGGCGGCAGTCATTCGAGTCATCATTGTAGTTCGCATTTAACTGTGACCTTAGGGTGCAGGATTTTTACAGCGATGCAAGATTGTTTCTTTTCCTTGGCAAATATGATCATGTATTAAACCTAATTAAAAAGATGAAGGCCTTAATGTGAAGCCAAGGATGAACATTGGGTTTGATTGGCTGTCTGTCATGAGTATAAGATAATTCAAGTTTGACATGGATTCTGTAGACTCCTCTTAAATACTCCTACAAAGTGCACTCAAGAGTAAATTAAACTTCAGGTAATAAAGATTGTGGCTATAGTAATTGACTTCATTGAGTCTGTTCTAATAAATTCTAAAATGCCTCATTGTGTGAAAGAGCTTACACCCATAGTTGTTTTATGACTCCAGGTGAAGAACACCTCTTGCCTTGTCAGAAACAATTGAAAACCGTCCTCTCAAAAAATTAGAGTAGTCATAGAGTTGATCCTAATATAAAACAAAATGATTTACTGCCTCCAAGTCAGGTTTTACCTTAATTTAATTACTAGTTGCCAAATTAGAAAATAAAAAGTCCTAGTATTGTGCATTCCTTTCCCCTGCAAATTAAAAATTTAAATCAACAACAAAGTAATGGCATCAATTTAGGGATCGTTTTCCCCAAAATTAAAATTCTGTCATCATTAATCACCCTCATATTGTGTTTCAACTGTTCTGCCTTTTTATACTATAAAAGTCCAATGTTGTTGGACCCCACTGACTCACATTTGGAACGACAGGGTGAATAAATGATGGCAGAATTTATATTTTTAGGTGAACAGAAGGAACTATCTTATTGCAGTTTGTAACTTGATGTTTTACAGAATTAGCAGCAAATTCATACAGTTTTGTACATTCTGCTAATGCCCCACTGAGGTTAAGGTTAAGGTATATGTATGAATTCATACAAATTCGCCACCAATTTGCCAAAACATAAAATAGTTACATTGTCAGAAGTCATTTGCAATGTACTGCAGTTGGAAAGCACAGATCAGTTCTTTTCCTCTCCAAACCTGCGGTGTATTGTACTGCTAAAATTAATGAGGCTGTGCGAAAGACTGATGATTTTCACACCCCCTACCACATTTCATTATGAGGACAAAAGAAAACAGTTGACTTTATGCCAACAACTACTATTTTTATATGTGTGCGCTTCTCAGCTATCACATATCCACAAATGCCACTGACACCTTGCACTATTAAAAGACAAGTGCTCTTACTGCGCTCCTATTTCCCTTTTCTAAAAAAAATTATAATAAAAAATTCACACAATATTTTGGTGATTCATAGAGAGAATCATATCAGAATCCGTGTTTTTACAGTACAGTAAGAGAGATCTCAAATATCCCTGACAGCACACACGCATTGCAGAGATGTCTAATTAATGCATGCTTTCATCTACTAGATGTATTTTAAGACCATTTGCTGATCTGCAATATGCCAACAGAAACTCTTCAAGATTTAGAATGTAGGTTTTAAATGGCTTTTTAAAGAGGTTTATCAGATGTTTGCACACAACAGATTTCCAGCTGAAGTGCTCTTTAACAGACGTCTTAAGCTGTATGAAAATTGCACTAGACGAGTTCTATTTTTGCGCTTGTTGCACACTCTCTTTACTGCTGCTGCTGGTAAGATAAAGATTTGACCACTGATATTGTAGAAGAAAAAATATGGGTTTGCAGAAGTGAGATCATGTCCTTTCCTCTAAATTATATTAATGAGATAAAACGGAACCCATTCAAGTGTCTGATTCCATTTTTGATGACTCACATGTACGTTTTTTGAACGTTAAAAAAAGATAGATTTGCTTCCTAAAAGCATTTCCTTGCCAACAGAGCATCTGTGTGATGTGACAGCACAGCCTCACTCAACATAAGAAATAAAGTCATAGTTTTTTAATGTAGTTAACACCAGTGCAGTAAATCTGTTTCTTTATCATAATACAAAAAAATCTGCATATTTCCTTCAAAAAGCAATTATCACCGTTTATTATGTTTTGGAATACTTTATTCTGACTGGTGAATTGCAGCATTGAGAAGTTCACATTTTTTATAGTCTACAGAGCACAACAGTTTGGTACCGGGAGTAAAAATCCCATTCCATTTCTCCTAGGTGAATTGATTTTTAACAATAACTTATAAAACTTTAAAGACAGTTAAAGCTACAGGGTTGTTACTCAATAGTATATGCTTTTGTTGAAGCCATCATGTTTAATGGTAGTTTTCTGGGTGAAAACAATATTGTCCATGATTCTGAAAAAAATTCCACCAATCACAGAATCAAAACAATCAATTGCACCAAGAACTCTATAGCGCCCGCCACATTTTGCTTCCAATCAGTTAGTTTGTAATGTGATTTACATCGTATAAGGTTGGTTTGGTTCATGGCTTTTAACTCCTTAATAAAGACTCTTTTTTTAATACCTGTGCAAAAAATGAAAAATACTTTCTGAACCAAGGCCTCTGAAAAACACTCTGACCACCTTACTTTGCAAAGCAGAAGTAGGCTATTTTCTGAGAATGTGACTTCCAAATCATTAGCCGCTATAAGTAAATATTTAAAAGAATAAAGTGGCGAAAACGGTAAAACTATTTGCTCTACAAACCAATGCAATAATGATTTTGATAACTAATTTAAATAATATGATAACAAATACCAGTTTGCATTATAAAGCAGCATAACAGGCTGTTTTTGTACAAGTAAAATAACTGGAAGCGAACGACACCAGAAACCTTGCACATTCAAGACACAAATGGCCACGTCTGCTCTTACATTAAAAATAAGGTGGATAATGAGCCCTAAAATTTATATTTTACTGTTGTCCATGGCAACATAAATGTGCTACTACACTTATGTTTCTTGTATTACTCTGAGGTCTTTTCATTTCAAGGTAGCCCAAGTTAAAATAGTTAATCAGCTTTCTTGACTCAAAATGGTTACTACAAATGGTTACTACAAATACAATGATTGTAATATTTTTTTTAAAAATAGCCAGGGAGGGCAGTATTGATTTTAATATAGGCCATATGGCTAGCAACCTTTGTCAGAAACTCAAGTCATGAGTTAAGCAACAAAACGTAAACCAAATGGAAAAAAACAGAGCATTTGTTACATCCTAACATAATTATGCTAGATAACTAATCTACAGAAGAAGTAACCTGATTTGAAATGAATTAAAATGTATCATTTTTTATTATTGTCGAACTGTTCATCCTGTTGTTAAGATGACTGTTTTCCTACACGGTGACAATTTTTTTCCTAGTGGAGTCTTTACGAGAGCCAAGTAAGATAATAATATAATATAATTTAAGCCTAAATCAATATTTCATGTCCATGTGGCCGTGTAATATGGCTGATAATCAGCCAGTCGTCATTACAATAATAATCCTCTTCGGATTTACCAAGCCTGCGGTTCATCAGAGCGGAACTCTTGTCTACGGCAGTATTTTCCACACCGACAGATCTCTGAGTAACTCCTTCCGCTCCTGCCTGTTTCCTCCGCACTGCTGCTAACTGAACGAGTACTGTTAAAGGATCCATTCTTTCGCTTTTCTCACATCTTTCTCCGTTTTTTAGGTAAGTACAATAATAGTGTTTGCAAACAACAACCAACGATAGTATAGCGGTTTAAGGAGAAATGTGATTTAAAGAATGTAATCCGTTCAGCTAAATTAGCTTAACTGCAAACGTAGTAACGTTACAAGCTGAGGGTTTCCGTTTGTTTTTCTGTTTTGATTTACAACAAGACTGAATAACTTTTGCTTTTCCGAGCAACTCTTCATGATGTAAGCTATTTCTTACTGTACTTTAACTAACTAACGTTGTTTCTCTTTCCCGAACAAACAATCTGAAGTTGTTACTGGTCCCCACCACACTTGTTTTTGTATAGGAACAGTGAAGGAGAGAGCTTAATTTCTGAGGGAAAAATCGAAACTTGACTTAATATGAAAAAAGTCAACTCGCATCTTTAATAAATTGGCAGTTTCGAAAACAAATCCGTATTTTGGAGACATCCATAAAATATAAGTTGTAATGTGTTGAAGAATAGCAATTAATTAATATTTATACCTCTGAAGTAATTTTCTTTCTTTCTTTGTGTCAGATTTTTCTAATCGAAGATGACAGACCGTTACAACATCCACAGTCAGCTGGAGCATCTGCAGTCGAAGTACATCGGCACGGGCCACGCAGACACCAGCAAATGGGAATGGCTAGTTAACCAGCACAGAGACTCATACTGCTCCTACATGGGCCATTTCGACCTTCTCAATTACTTTGCCGTTTCTGAGAACGAGAGCAAGGCTCGGGTCCGCTTTAACCTGATGGAGAAGATGCTACAGCCATGTGGTCCACCAGCTGACAAGCCTGAAGATGCTTAGGGCCACTGTGACTGAATCCATACTGGATCTTTTATAAGGCTGTGCTCTAATGTTCATTGAGAGATCCTGGACACATGGGGGTTGTGGGTGCTCTTTAAATCATCTTGTTTGAGAACCCTGGTCTCTTTCTCTCTCTATTTTGTATAGGTTGTTGAACTGTGTATTAAGAAAATAAAGTTGATATCCTCTCACATTCATTGTATTGTTTTAATATAATTTTTTTATTATAATTACAAAATATTTTTATTCAGTAAGGATAAAAGTAAACAATAATAATTTTACAAAATATTTATATTTTTTTACATTTTCTATTTCCTCAAGAAATCCTGGAAAAAAATAGATCACAGTTTTCTCAATAATATCAAGCAGCACAACCGTTTCAACATTAATAATAATAAATGTTTCCTGAGCAGCAAATCAACAGATTAGATCATGTGACACTGAAGACTAATGATGCTGAAAATTCAGCGTTCACAGGAATAAATAACATTTTAATATAAAAACATTATTTAAATTAATATTATTTCACAATATTACAGTTTTTACTATTGGTGTGTTCACATGAACGCCACTACGAAGTCGTAAATACCAGTGGGAAGTTTGATATTTTCTTTAAGCCCCGAGCTGTACGAGTTGGGGGCGTGTCAGTGAGAAACATGGAGGAATCAATGGATGCAACCTCTGTAGTTGAATACTTTGTTAGCACACATTACAGGTCTTAGGGTGATTATGTTAATACACAGAAAAAAAAAAATAGTTTGTTGGTAATCTTTAATCAAAATCTGAAAAATAACTTCCGGTCTGGAAACAGCGTTCCTTCTCAGATGATGTCAGTTTGACGGCTTAAAGGCTTAAAATGCGTAACCACTCCCCTCCAACCGTTAAAGCCTTAAAAGCCCAATTTATACTTCTGCGTCGAATGTACGCCGTAGTTACATCGTAGGCTGTGTGTTGCACGAGTAGCCTACGACGTACCCTGATGCGCACCTCTCCAAAAATGTAACGAGTCAATTCTACGCGGACCGCAAGTGCTGTGATTGGTCTGCCAGAACCCCTCCCTCAGGGATACACATGCTCCCTCTACATGTGCCACACGCACTCATGCAACCCCATACCATGAGAGATGCAGGCTTCTGAACTGAGCGCTGAGAACAACTTGGGTTGTCCTTGTCCTCTTTAGTCCGGATGACATGGCGTCCCAGTTTTCCAAAAAGAACTTCAAATTTTGATTGGTCTGACCACAGAACAGTTTTCCACTTTGCCACAGTCCAGAGAAAACGCCTGCGCTTCTGGATCATGTTTAGATATGGCTTCTTTTTTGACCTATAGAGTTTTAGCCGGCAACGGTGAATGGCATGGTGGATTTTCTGGAAGTATTCCTGAGCCCATGTTGTGATTTCCATTACAGTAGCATTCCTGTATGTGATGCAGTGCCGTCTAAGCACCCGAAGATCACGGGCATCCAGTATGGTTTTCTGGCCTTGACCCTTATGCACAGAGATTGTTCCAGATTCTCTGAATCTTTGGATGATATCATGCACTGTAGATGATGAGAACTTCAAACTCTTTGCAATTTTTCTCTGAGAAACTCCTTTCTGATATTGCTCCACTATTTTTGGCCGCAGCATTGGGGGAATTGGTGATCCTCTGCCCATCTTGACTTCTGAGAGACACTGCCACTCTGAGAGGCTCTTTTTATACCCAATCATGTTGCCAATTGACCTAATAAGTTGCAAATTGTAAATTATTGCATTCCTTTTTTATTCACAATTTGTACAGTGTCCCAACTTTTTTGGAATCGGGTTTGTATAGTAATGCTAATGTTCTTAATGAAGTTTAGTGGGGTCTCTGAGTTGGTCTGGGACAATGAAAAGCCCTTACTATAGCAAGTACGTTGTAAGGTTGGTATAATAAGTAAATTCACTATCAATGGGAAATCAGATCCTATTTACATATACACTAATTATGAGTAAAAAGTATGGGAAGTTGCTTCGATTAGTAAATCAAGTGAATGCATAAAAAAAGAGTGTATTTTTCCAATGTTTGTCTCTGATGAATCAGTGCAGAGGAAAGTTGGCATGACCATAACTTCACTGATAAGAGATTTGCAGTCTTTGAGCGTGACAGTCAGCAGTTGCCACTAGCATAGCAGGGCAAATCCTCGCCAGCTGGCCCCACAGTTTGAGATATTCTTACAACAGAGTCATTTCTGCAGTGTCAGGATCAGGAATAACATACTGGCACAGCAGATCACCGGTTGTGCTCATGCTGAAGAAGACCAGCTATTTTTATTTTAAAATGAGGAATAATGCTGAATTAAGCTGTTGAAGAGCTCAGAAAGTCATAGAAAGATGCTGCAAAAGGAGTTATGTATAAAAAGCACTGAAGTTGAGCAGATGGCCAGTTACACATTTTTTTCTGTGTGTGTGTGTGTGTGTGGGGTGGTTGAGGGCAGTTACAAAAAACCCTTTGAGTCAGTCATTACCCTCCTACAGATTGAGCTCTTCTTTTAAACATATAGTTGCTCTGAGAAAATAGCACCTGGGCTGACCACACAAAAAGGCCATTGAGCAAACATTTAATGTCCTTCAGTGGTTGACGCTAACCTTGCCAGCAAGCGTTTAAGGACGTGGCTATTGCTACATTTAGTCAACCATAAAGCCATCATCTACATCCCTAATGGTAACATCTCAAACAGCCATAATATCCAGCAGAAAGCCATTCATATGAGCAGAGGAAGAGCTGTCACATGCTAGCTAAGAGTTAGAGCCAAAATGTGCTTATAGATTAAAGGTCATAGATTAAAGGACATAATTTATGCACAATACATTTGAAAATCTGTCATGCTGTAATTCAATATAAGATAATAAAGGTTTACATTTTTTTTTAAATCTATGAGTACATAAGCATATCTATGATTAAATATGTGAGAACAGATGCCAGTACCATCTGATTAAAGGCACAAGCAACTGGAGAAGAAAAACAAGTTAAAACAAGCATGAAATCAAATGGAGGGAACTTGGCGCCAATGACGACAGCGCTGGTCATAACTAAAAGGGATTGATGGGAAAGGTGTGACCAGCCGACATATACAATATTTGCTCTGCATGTGTTTGGCAGTTTTAGTTCCTCTTACAAGAAATAGATTATGTATTGTATATGTAATTTACTGTGCTTTTAACATGCACACAGCTTCAAAGAAGGATGATTTGTAGGAGGTGGATCATTACAGATCCACAGTTAGAGAGCAAACACATGCACATTGATACACAATGCATGACAGTGCAGTGCGTCACTTATAAAACAGATCAAGAGCACAGCTGACTTAAGTCCTCTTACGCACAAAGTTTTCCTGGACAACATCCAGTATTTACAATAGCTAGCGCCTGATTGATCATTTACAATAATGGCATGTTAATACAATCGTTTTGACTTAATATCGACAATCTACTGCAGGATAATGTCTCCTACTGTAGGAATCTAACCAGTAAAGATTGTTGTTTCTAAATGATACAATATGAATGATAAAATCTTACAAAATACAAATGATACAAATTATATTTATGCTCTCTACACTTAATAAATAATCAAAGATTATAATGAAAGCTGCTTATTTTGTTAGGATTTCACTTGTTTTGTTTTACTAGAATGCTCATTTTCAGTTGACTGCACCATGAAATAAAACCAACCAGATGTCCTCGTTTCCATTAATTCACTGCCCAAACATTTTGTATAACAAATGCACCTAGAAATGTTTGGTTTCTCAGCCCATTATCTTCATGAAGCACAAAATAAGGCATGTGGTAATCAGAGATCATTTAAATGTCATAGAGATATTACTTTTTCATATACACTATATTGCCAAAAGTTTTGGGACACCTGACACATGCACATGAATTTTAATGACATCCCATTCTTAATCCATAGGGTTTAATATGGAGTTAGCCTACCCTTTGCAGCTATAACAGCTTCAACTCTTCTGGGAAGGCTTTCCACAAGGTTTAGGAGTGTGTTTATGGGAATTGTTGACCATTCTTTTAGAAACGCATTTGTTAGGTCAGGCACTGACGTTGGACCAGAAGGCCTGACTCGCAGTCTCTGCTCTAATTCATCCCAAAGGCGTTCTATCAGTTTGAGGTCAGGACTCTCTGCAGGCCAGTCAAGTTCCTCCACACCAAACTCGCTCATCCATGTCTTTATGGATCTTGCTTTGTGCACTGGTGCACAGTCATGTTGGGACAAGAAGGGGCCATCCCCAAACTGTTCCCACAAAATTGGAAGCATGAAATTGTCCAAAATGTCTTGGTATGCTGAAGCACTGGAAGTGGTATCCACTTTCACTGGAACTAAGGGGCCAAGCTCAACCCCTGAAAAACAACCCCACACCATAATCCCCCCTCCACCAAACTTTACACTTGGCACAATGGAGTCAGGCAAGTACCGTTCTCCTGGCAATCGCCAAAACCCAGACTCGTCCTTCAGATTGCCAGACAGAGAAGCGCAATTCGTCACTCAAGAGACTCCAGTGACGACGTGCTTTACACCACTACATCTGACGCTTTGCATTGCACTTGGTGATGTAAGGCTTGGATGCAGTTGCTCACCATGGAAACCCATTCCATGAAGCTCTTTATGTACTGTTCTTGAGCTAATCTGAAGCCACATGAAATTTGGAGGTCTGTAGCTATTGACTCAGCAGAAAGTTGGTTGACTTCTGTGCACTGTGAGCCTCAGCATGCGCTGACCCCACTGTGATTTTACGTGGCCTACCACTTCATGGCTGAGTTGATGTTGTTCCCAACTGCTTCCACTTTGTTATAATACCACTAACAGTTGACCATAGAATACTTAGTAGTGAGGAAATTTCATGAATGGACTGGCAACCTAGCAACCTCATAGGTGGCAACCTATCACAGTACCATGCTTGAATTCACTGAGCTCCTGAGAGCGACCCATTCTTTCACAAATGTTTGTAGAAGCAGTCTGCATGCCTAGGTGCTTGATTTTATACACCTGTGGCCATGGAAGTGATTGGAACACCTGAATTCATTGATTTGGTGGGGCAGGGGTATCCCAATACTTTGGGCAATATAGTGTATATATTCACTCACACACATTGCTGTTTGGATTTAAATAGGCAAATGCTTAAGAGTCTATGGTTGGATTGACTTGATATTATAATGACTTAATATCACTTTTGATATGACTTTTTTTTTTTGGGCGGGCAGATCTATATATATATATGAATATATCTCTGTAGTATACAGTGCAGATGTGTACACTAATCCATTTTATTTAGTAAAATACTTAAATAGTTCTATCATGATTAAATGAAATCTAGATAAATGTGATCTAAAATTGTCTAGTAGTGATTCCTCTTATCACTACTAGACGAGAGCTTGTCAACCAAGATCTAACTCACAACTAAATAAAACATCTAAAATGTTAGTACACGCCAATGTGTTTTCTTACCCCTTTAAATGCTTCTCTGTGAAAGAAATCAAGCCAATATACTGCAATATACTGAATGTATTCACACATATATCATACACAGACTGTACAATTGATTTCAAATAATTTAAAAGTTTCCCCAATTTCTAACTACAAAACAAAAACCAACCAAAATAAAAGCTGAACATAAGAGCGTCCAGCAAATTCTGCATTTGACATACAATCAGATATTATATAGAGCACCATAATGTGCAATAATGCAATACTGACACATTCTATAATGGACTAAAATAATGGACTAGAAGCCCTTTCCAAATATGAGTTAAAACTATAGTTTCACTACATTATATTGCTTGCCACATCTTGTGTATGTTCGGCACCACTGTACTCAATAAAACCTAAAAGCCAAATCAATGAGACGCTACCTGGAATTTTTGGCAAAAAACTGATACTATTTAGGGGGAAACTAAAATGCAAGGTAAATAAACATGGATTATGTCAAACATATGATGAGAGTCTATACCTGAACAGCAGTTACTGTATATATAAGATATGTTACAACATGACCACATTTATATCAAGTAATCAGACTTTGAGGGAAACAAAAACACTGTAAAGGCACAACATAAATCTGATTACATTCTATTATACTGAGGACGGTATTAATCTGGATACAGAGGAATAATGGCAGTAATAAACCTGGACATCACAATGGACCTCAACATCCATGTAATGTACAATCAACCAGATACATGAGTCTTATAAAATGTTTTTTTCACATGCATGGATATTCATAGATATTACTGGACTCTACACGAATACAGCAAGAAATATGTAATATATACCAAAAAAAACAATCTTCAGAGCTCCACGCAGAAACGACATAAGCCACTGATGAGTCACTGCACGCGCTCAATGTTTTACACTGTTGTGCTGCACCTTTAGAAAACATCAGGGACACTTTAAATTAAAAGAGTGTAAGTCTTGTCCTTAGTGTGTGCAAAAACATGACTGATATGAAGAAAAAAACGTGTCGGAACCATTGCATTGCTTTATCTGGTTTGAAGGTCCCCCCTCTCCCTCTCTCTATTTCAGTCAATAATTGCATTCCAGGCCCATCTTTAGCCACGCTGTAGCCCTCTAGTGGCTGAAAGCAATAACCAAAGTGCCGGTGCCAGAGAAGAGCCGGCTGCCGCAGGGAGCCAGTCTGCTAGCCTCTCGGCAGGAAGCATGGCGAAGAGACAGGAAGAGAGAGCCTCGTATCAGCGGCCGTCCAGCACCCCCTCCACCAGGCACCGCCTCAGGGCCGATGAAACCTGCCAAAAAACAGAGAGAGCAGACGCTAGTTTAGCAGCCATGCCAACAGACAGAACACAGAACAGATCTGAGCAATATTTAAAGGAAACGAGGCATCTACAGTGGAAAGAGCAGATGATAGGGTCTTTTTATTAGCAGCAAGTCTATTAACACGGCACTTGATGAATAGAGTCCTGCCAGATACATACTTACAGATGTCTAACACATCAGATAATGTAACTCTGCTTAGTCTATCCATTTCCACAAGTCTGAACCCATTCAGGAGGATCTGCAAAACGACTATGATGATAGGCACAGGATAATCAGCCAATCGTAGTGCTATGGAGGTGCTACCTCCCATTATGTGACTTTTCACTCCATCATACTCACACCACACTTTAGGATCTTAAAGAGAAACTCTGTCATAATTTACTCACCCTGATGTCATTTCAAACCTGCACGACTTTCTTCTGCTGAACACAAAATAATATATTTTGAAGAATGTTGATAAACCGTTTCAGTCCATAAAATGGAAGTCAATGGCAACTGAAACTGTTTGGTTATCAACATTCATCAAAATATCTTTCTTTTGTGTTCAGCAGAAGAAAAATACAGGCTTGGAAAAACATCAAGTGATTAAAGGCACAGTATGTAATTTTCATCGCCTATTCAAAACAATAACAAAGGCATAGCTTGATGATGCCATGAATGATGGGAATAATGTGAGTCTTCACCTCCAAAGCAATCCGATGAGACTCAGGCAGAAATCATGCTCATGGACAAGCTAATGTATTTATAATACATGAGAGCTAACGTTTTATTAACATTACTGTGGTATGAAGCAGGGCAGGGCAGGGAGCCTGGGACTATTCACAGTTGTTTGCTGTTTTATTGTGCTTATATGCCTTCTTCCCTGAACTTGAACATTGTTAGTTACATTTGATCACTTAAATTCACATTATTTTATTTCATTCTAATGAAGTGCTGAATTACTACTCATACATTGTGGGGTAACTCAGCGCTGTTTTACTTGGCCAGATCTATCATGCTAAAATACATGAGGGTTTTGAAAGTTAGAACGTTACTACGGTGGCTGGTATGAGACCACATTGCAGTAAGCTTGATCGATATTAGAAAATCATATTAAAAGGTGCTCTAAGTGATGTCATGTTTTTTTAGGCCAAAACATTTTTTGTCACATCCAGCAAACAGCTCCTCGCTATCCGCTAGCTGCCTGTCCCCTGACACGCTGTAAAAAAAACGCTGTCTCTGTAGTTGCCACAAGCTCCAAAAACGGCAACAAAAACAAACTGGTGCAGCCTGGACCACGAAACATAATAAACAGTGCTCCAGCCAATAGCCACGTGACACTGCTTAGAGCACCTTTACTAAAATCTGGATGAATCGTGTTGCATGGCATGCAGCTAATGTTAAAATATATTGTATGGTTGAGAAAATGCTGTATTACTGTTACTAGAAATAAAGCTCTTTCTGATTATGCCATGTTAGCCACTTGACAAAATAGTGTTGTCTCTGAGCCACTCACTGTAAATCAAGAAAATGAGATTTAATAACTAATTGTGACTAATTGTGTTGAACTATATAACAATGATTAGTCGATAAAGATATCCAAACTGTTTCTCACCTGTCTAATAAAACATATAATATATTAAAGTGTCTTTGGTGTTTTTCAATGGTTTTCTACGGAAGTCAATCGAGGGTAGCATGGATATGACGCATTGACAGGTGACACGATGACATGGCCTGTAACACTGGTTAAAATAGCTGATTTGTCTGGATTTAAACATTATTGTAAACATTTGGGATAACGCAAGTACACAAGTCAACAAAATATATAACAATCAATATATAATATGTATAATATATCAATCTTACATATTGTACCTTTAAGAGGAGCCTTTTCTGTGAAAATGGCCACACTCTACCTCAAACTGACTGACAAACTCTGACTGAGCGTGGACTGAAAGGCTGATGTTCAATTATGAAAATAAAACAATATACTGACTTCTAACAAAACTTCCTGTAATGACTATTCAATGCTTTATCTCCCACCACCTCTTAAATTCCCATATTTACTGACTCTGCAATTAATGTCAATTACTTATTAAAAAATTAAATTAATATAATTTAATTTAAAACTGTATCAGTGACAGTTGACTTTCTGATCAGGCTTCTAGTAATACACAAACGTACCTGGTAAACTGTTTGCTTTCTTCATGGACTTCCATTTCTTTGCTTTTAAATTCATTAAGTTCTTTACGTATAGCAGCCTGTGACAAGAAAAAAAGCCATTAGTGACTATGCGATCAATGTTGAAAACAGTTGTGCTCCTTAATTATTATTGTGATCAACTTTTCAGGATTTATTTGAAACAGAAATATTTTGAAACAAAATATTTCTGATCAATTTAATGTGCCCTTGCCAAATAAAACTATTTTCTTGAAAAAATAAATTACCTCAAACTTTTTAATCGGTAGTGTACATTTATTAAAAAAATGCACTATTCACATTATAATTATATGATATGTTAATATAATGTTTTATGTTCACTAAAGACCACACAAGCATTTATTCAATTACCATATTTTAATGCACCAGTCACATGTCCAGTAGGTGGCATCAGTGACCATACAAAAGAATTTAAAAGATTTAAAAAGAATTGGCAAAAGATTTTCCAATATTGATGCAATATTCTCAACATTTTATATGAGAGGAAATTATATCTTTATCCTTTAAACATCTTAAGGACCATCAACCATATAATATAAACTATGCATTTAACAATATAGATGGATAGTAAATGTAACATGTTTATTACTCCTAAATTGTAAAGAAATTGTATAGAATGAAAAAGTGTAATTTACTTTGGAACACAATACTTTATTAATTTTAACAAAGATTTATAAATACTGTAACTAATGAATTGCTCATTGTTAGTTCATGTTAGTTAATACATTAACAAATGAGACTTTACAATGAAGTGTCACCAAAAGATCATAACGTGATAAATTAACCTATTAGCTTAAGATCACCATAGTCTTAAAAATTAAGAATTGCAATCTTTATTCAGAAAAGAAACATTAAACATTTAGTTTTAGTTCTAAAACTTTTTTTTTTTTTTTTTACAATGAGAAAAATTATGCTCCAACAATGCAAATTGTGCATATGTGTCTTTAAAATTCTATGCAGCACAGGATGCACAATTTAAAGCAACAGTAGGAGAGAGGAATGGCTTACTTTGTCTGCAGGGGTCAACCTGGTCCAGGGCTTGTCAGCACGCCGATCATAGTCTTTTGCTTCTGTGACCTCCACATATTCATTGAACCGCAAAATTCTACGTGCCACCAGCTCTGCGACTGTGGGCCGGACGCTGAGCTACAGACAGAGCAATTCCTTTAGTCACCTCTAAAAGGAGTTAAACATACTCCTAGTAATACCTTATGTGCGTAAAACATCTATCTTTGATAATGAAGCACATAATGGTGGATGCGACTGACTTTACAAGTGAAAATATTTAGTGGTTTATATACCTGCAGTCCTTTGTATAAAAAGCTCTGTCCATTATTGCAGTTTCAGTGAGAATGGGTCAATTTTGAGAAAATCTCTGTAAATGACCATTGATCCAATTTATAGATCTGGTCTATCCACCCATTTAAATGCTCTGCCCTGATTCTCTCAATAATATAGGGCATTAGAAGCATACTAAATTAGAAAGCCCTAATTAGACTGGCCACCACTTCACAATACGTCAGGAATACAAATCTCTTCCTTACTCACACCTCACGCATTGCAATTAAGAGTTAGCTAGTGGGTTGCAGACACGATCAAATTGACTCTTTAAATCTAATTTCACAATAGCAGAGGAACATCTTAAAATATTACAATGTTAGTAAAAGTACAATGCCATTTAGTCAAGTTGATATCCTGCTCAAGTGATTGTGTGAAGTACACTCATATTTTACTTTTATTTTACTTCCTTGTAAGGCCAGCAGATGGTGCAATGTCCAACAACCACCCATTTTTACTAGATGATGTCACAGTGATGTTTTTTTTTATATTAATGATGATTCATAACTTCATGCAGCATTATGCTAAAGTAACAGGTTAAGTGTTTTTTTTTTTAATTAGAGCAATAAATGAAATGTATACCTTCAATCTGTCAATATCTGACATCTAATTTCTATGGAAGATTATATCTGCCACATAAGAAATGCTTTGGTAAATCACAATTATTACATAAATTGAAATTATGACAAACTAATTCATAAATATAAGATTTTAAAAAAGTTGAAATTATGAGATCAAATGTAAATTGCGACAAAGAGAAAAAAAATGTCTGCATGGAACACGTCATAATTCTGATTTACCAAAGCATGATTGTATTTCTTATGTGGTGGAAATGGGTTTCCATATATTTCTGATAGATGAACAAATGAGAATTTAACTCTCTCAAAAGAAAACTAGTCGACTGCAGAAGGTTGTACCTTTCGGGATAGTCTTCTTTTAATCTCCTGCTTGGCCTCTTGTTCTTCTTCCTCATTTTTCTCTAAAGGGATACAAGAACGTTTATTTTGTTAGTTTGTATCCTATCCAATGACCGATATTTGCTCTGAAGTTTAAATATTCAATATTTGACAATTATTGCAAAACAGAGAATATAACTTTCCATTTTAGCACAACCAAGGTCATTCAAGACTAAATTACATGTATCCACTTGTCAGCAAGTGATCAGAGTGCAGTGAAAACCAGCTTAACTATAAATGACAGTCTAGAATGAAAGCATTGGTCGCTGATGGTCCCCAAATATGTTTGTGTAACACTGGCCAAATACTGACTATGCCATGGGACCATGAGCATTTCATAAGGATTCCTTATTTATGCTAACTGATTGCTTTAAAGGGTTAGTTCACCCAAAAATGAAAATTCTGTCATTAATTTCTCACCCTCATGTCATTCCAAAACCGACCTTCACTCATCCTTCGGCCCAGAAAGGCAGTAAAAACAGTAAAAAGGCAGTAAAAAATTGTTAAAATAGTCCATGTGACTCCAGTGGTTCAACCTTAATTGTATGAAGTGACGAGAATACTATTTGTGTGCAAAAAAATGACTTTATTCAGCAATTTTTTCACGCCTGTGTCAGTCTCCTATGCTGTTGACGTAGTAAATACAGTGCAAATACATTCTTCTGAATTACGTCAGAGCTACGCCAGAACGCCGGCTTACCATTGGCCGACACTGTTCACATGAGCACCACAACGCATGCGTGTGAAGCTGACGCAGGACCTGGCCAACGTAAACTGCATAGGAGACTGACAGAGGCAAGAAGAAATTGTTGAATAAAGTCGTTATTTTTGATTGTTTTTTACGCACAAAGTATTCTCGTCGCTTCATAAAATTAACGTTGAACCACTGGAGTCACATGGACTATTTTAACAATGTTTTTACTACCTTTTTGGGCCTTGAACGTGGTAATTAAATTGCTGTCTATGGAGGGGTCAGAGAGCTCTCAGAATTTTCAGTTTTGGGTGAACTAACCCTTTAAATAGTCTGAAAACCTGCTGAATTAAATACCTCCATCCATTTTTTTTAAATTAACCTAACAATTCAAAGTGACAGTATACTCATATCTGATATCTATACTGATATCTTCAGATATCAATATCTTTTTAATAATGTAGCTAACTTTTCCTTCAGGAAACAATACTAATGACTGATTTATATATTACTACTCTACATTTCCAGCCCTTTATGGGATATTTGCAGCTAAGCTGAATTATATCTCAGGTAAGCAGTGAGCTTAAGGCAACTCTGATGAATTGTTTATACCTCCCTGTTTGTCAGCATATAGCTTACGACTTGTTTGAGTCAACATCACATTCCTAGTCTTCATCAATTACATCACACAAAACCAAGGAAACAGAAGAGGCAGAATGACACGGGGACTGAGACACAGGGACTCAATGAACGAGTCAGCAATAAGCAAGAACAAACATTAGAGCCCAGGGCGTCCCAAACAAAGCAACTGTCTACAGACTATGTAAATGAGATAGTGACAGGAGACATACGCTTCAGAATATTTCGCTGTTCAAGCTCTTCTGTGGTGGGTCGTTGACTCAGCCGTCTATGGGAGAAGGAAAACAAGAGTGAGTCTAGCTTGTGTTTTGTAAATAAATTCATAGGTGCCCAATTTATACTCGTCTACAAAACAAGATCGTGACAAACAAAAATTCAGTCAGGTGCATCCAAATGTTTGACAGTACATTATAATAACTTGCCAATGTTAGCATTCAATATATTAGCAATACAGATCAGGACGGTTTAATGTACCTTACTAGTTTACAGCCGATCTGCTGCCATAGCTCCTGTCGCTCCGTCTCTGAGGTCCGTGGGAGAATGTTCTTCTCTTCTAGCTCTTTCTTGCTGGGCCTGTTACCAAGTTTGATAGCAAGTGTGTCCCTGCGTCGAATTTTGCTGGCAAGGGAGCCTATAAACAGAAAAATTAATAAACTAGGGATGCATGATATATTGGTAGCATATTGGTTATTGACTGATATTAGTTTTTTTTTTTTAATGTATCATTTTAGGTTGATTGGATTTATGTTGTATATAACGATTTGGATATTCAATTGTGGCTTTGACTGTAATTTTATTTTTACAATTAGACCTTTAACACTCAGGGTGCTTTCACACTTTTGGCACATACGTCTATCCGCCGCACATGTACTGCAGCATAGTACGTTTATGCTGAAGGCATAGGATATACATTCTTTCTGCTTGCAGTGTGTCAGTTACACTTGTCAGGAAAGTGAGTGAAAATATGCACAAACACACAGTTTTATCAAATCATACATCATCAATAGCAGTTCACTTTTGCAATTTAGTATGATTGCGTTCATATCAGCAGCAAACTGTAATGGAGATCACATAAACGGGTGTGTATAGAGTTCAGAAACAGTGTTCACATCATCCAAACAAACCCAACTCTGACGTCAATCAAACCCAGGTGCACACCAAAAGTGCTAGTGTGAAAGCACCTTAAAGTCACCATGAAATCAAAATTTATCACTCTTATTTTTATATAGAAAAATTAAAGTAAATGATCTTGTTGCAATACACAATAGGAGAAAAAAAACTATCACAACTGTTCATGCTGACTTTAAAATGTATCTTTATAAACACTGAATTTAGCAAGAATGTTAAATGTAATCTTTTAGCAAATCACAATTTATCATATCCTCATGAGAACCAGAAAAGTTTTTTGAATTTAGCATTTTTTGTCATTACATTGTTTAGAGCTTAAAAAAAAAGCATAACATCTTTTTTTCAAAACATTTTATGTTCTTTGTAGTGGACACCAGTACTCTGTTTAAAAAAATTAAAAAAATAAAATAAAACAATAAAAAAAAAGAGATGAAATGACATGCAGTCAAAACCAATGGGATTTTTCTTTCATTCACAAATCAATTTTTAGGTTTTAACGTTATGAAAGATATAATGGAATGAATTGATATACCATTTTATTTTATGCAATATGTGGGCAAAATGGCCATAAATGGGTAGTCCCATTCAATGCAATGCAACTATACACTGTATCTAATGTGCATATTAATGAGTTCTTGGGGCAACATGTAATGAAAAAAAAAGACATGTAATAATGGGAGTGATAACTGGCAACATTTTCATAATAATATCTAATAGGTCATAGGAATATTGATATATAATTTCTTTCCCTGATAAAATGCCTGATAAACATGTTTTGTCCTGGTGTCCTCTACACTGGACATGTATGAAATCAATGCCCTGTTTTGTAACAAAGTTATATTTTGATTTGAAACACCATAACATTTTCCTGAGATGGTGATTTATGATGAGAGAATTTCAATACATTTATCAGTTATGAGCCCTGATCAGCTTTAGTACCAATGGATCCCTAGAATAAACTTAAGATATTTGCATTCTGACACCATCTTCAGATTGCAGTGTGGAAAGAACACAAAATGAGAAACAGGCGTCAGTCTTTGCAGGAATGTGCTGTGCATTGTGTACTGGCAGCAAAGTCTGCAGAGTCCACATGTCAGAAAGTAACGCTGACTAGAGACAGCATGTTTTTCCAGTTTGACAAACTAAAGGCTTGGACCACAGCTTTGCCAAAATTCTTTGAAGTTACAAGAGAGATTTCTAAAATGCAGATACCAAGAATGAAACCTCCAAGAACTGTATCGCCTGTACTTGTGGGCTGTGTTGATTATACATAAACATCAGGCTGACGACACATACCTTTACTAGAATACTCTACATGCATATCCAGAAAAGCAGAATATTTATAGCTTGTCAGTTACATAATTTGAACAGAAAATGTACAGAAACAAGGGGTCTAAAAAACTAGACTTGAACACGTACTAGTAGTATACTCATCATCTTCTTCATCCTCTTCTTCGTCCTTGTAGAGTATAGGTCCATCTGAATCATCGGAGTCGTTGGCCTGGCTTTCTCGAATGGAGTCAGGAATGATGGTCACCTCTGGGCTTTCTACATTGACGGTATGTTGTCTCTCTCCCTCTTCAGTCCCAACAATCCTACAAAAGGCCAAGCAAAACACTAATTTAGACTAAAATATTCATCAGGATGAGCCATTATCAAAATCAGTTTACATAATCAAATAAGGGAAAGAGGACATCATATTCAAGACTTTAAAGAGGTCATCCTCATGCATTTTTAAAATTAATATTTTCCGTGAGGTCCATTTATAATGTTAGCAAAGTGTTTTTGTGCCAAGAGCGACATCATTTTGCTTTTTTTATGACCATTTTCTCTTCTCTCTTCTCTGACAGTTTGAACTAAATGGTTTGTTTTTGGCTGCTGTGCCTTTAAGAAATGATCATGTGAGATAATCAAAAGAATTGATTGCTGCTTTTCAGTGATTGAAACGTGATCACACATTTTGCACGTTGTGTTTGCACTGAAGGTGTCATATCAAAATTAAATCAACAGGACAGTTTGTCAGTCGTATTGTTATAATGCTGTGGGTCTGGCTAAAAAGTCCACATATTATCATGTGATAATGTTCCAAATGAAACTTGCAATATTACTAAAACTTTATCACTAACTACATTTCCTATCACACAAGTTACAAGATCAAAATCTATTTGATATCTCATGAAATATTGGTTACAAAATCATTTTGGCAAACTATGACAATATAGCACAACTAGAAATGAAGAACAAACAACAATGCTTTAGCCTGAAGTTACATTACAGAAATAGTTGCACTACCAGTCAAGTTTGAAATCAGAATGTTTTGTTTTCTGAAAGAAATTAATAATGTTATTCAGCAAGGATCCATTCATTTAATCAAAAGCGACTGCAAATACTTTTAAAATTGTAAAAAAAAAAAAAAAAAAAAAAAAAAAAAAAAACTCATGCTTTCCACAACAATATTAAGCAGCACAACTGTTTTCAATATTGATAATAGGATAAAATGTTTCTTGAGCACCAAATCAGGATATTAGAATGC
The DNA here is from genome assembly GCA_018749465.1 of Paracanthobrama guichenoti. Classification (NCBI taxonomy): domain Eukaryota; kingdom Metazoa; phylum Chordata; class Actinopteri; order Cypriniformes; family Gobionidae; genus Paracanthobrama; species Paracanthobrama guichenoti. The sequence goes on from CM031955.1 coordinate 4,218,302, forward strand.
TTTAATACTTTAATTTTGTAAAGGATCATGTGACATTAGCTTGTGACATGTTTCCATCCACCTATTTTTATGCAAATTTTGGAATATCGCGAAATAAAAACAATTGCTGGATGGAAATGGCAAGATAAAAATAAAATTCTAAAAATGCGCATAAAAAACGTATGCGCTCAACTGATGCATAAAAGGACGGAAACAGTTAAATCTGAATAAATCCCTTGATACTCAGCAAAAGAAAAATCATGTGACTTTGCCTTGACATGACAGCGTTTATTGTGTTTTGTCTGCCCGCTATGAGATGATAACATGAGAGGAAAAGAGCCACAGTGGCTTCCCCCGATTTCAGATTTTTTGCGGCAATTTCCCAGGAAACGATTTTGTTCTCTTGAATACCGGGATGGAAACACTGCTTTATTCACAAATGTGTTATGTGATATTCCAGTTTTGCAATAATTATTTGCAACTTTTGATGGAAACATAACGATTGAAGACTTGAGTAATGGCTTCTGAAAATTCAGCTGTGCCATCACAGGAATAAATTGCGTTTCAAAATATATTAAAATAGAAAACTTATTTTAAATTGTAAAACATATTTCACAATATTACTGTTTTACTGTATATAGGATCACAATCTTACGGACCCCAAACATTTAAACAGTAATGAACATTATTGTAAGTTATACTACGGGGCTGTTGAATGCTTGATTCTGATTGGTTGATGAACATTCTAAGGTGTGCAATTATTTTCTGGGAAACGCACGGCTAAAGTAGTTCCAGGCAGGTCTTGACCGTATTACAATTCTGTATAACTTCGCCAAAGGATTTCATTCATTTTAAAAAGGTCTTTACAGCCTACAACAGCAAAAAAAACAAAACTAATATAGTTTAGCAACTTAAAAGCTTCATGACGTTTCCCACTAGCGAGGTGCAGATAAACAGTTTCGCTATTAGTAGATGCTGGTGCCGAACACTGTTGAGAGACTAATAGGTCACACATGCTTAATCTCTCTCTAATAACTGCATTAGTCTGCTATCAGCAGCTCAAGCCTCCGTTTCTATTTCTAAAATGACGTTTTGGAATTAGCAACAAAGGGGATGAGATGTGTAAGAAATTAGTCCTACACACAAGAGCGTTTAAAGGTCAAAAATCTGACAAACATCTTGAAATACATCATCTGAACAATGTTGTTTTGATGTGTGGTGACCGTAGTATAAGCAGAATAATTGATGACGGGCCATTGAATTATTCAAAAATTAATGCACACCCGAGGTGGTAATGCGGCCATGACGCAAAGTGGTTACTTAACCCCAATCTTAAAACGTCTGATTGGAGGTTTGACACACAGCATGACTTACCTTTAGGGGAAATATACTGACATGCACGTGCTATATAATCAACGTTAAAAGCACAACATTAGAGGAAAACAGATTTTACATAGTGATATTAAAACATATGCAAAAAAAAAAAAATTACAAACTGACCTTTGTGTTTGATCTGCCGTTGCCCCCTCTTTCTCTTCTTCGCTCTCTGTGCTCACAGGTTGTCCTAAAGTGTCTGAGGAAAGTTCATTTGAGGATCCAGTGAAGGATGTTTCCTCTGTGGCTTGGTTAACATGAGGCTGTCTTTTGTCCATCTCGGCAGAGGTCTCGGAAAGTTGATCAGCACCCTTCCCATCCTGAGATTTCTCCTCTGACTTCCCATTAACATTTGAGGTTAATTCTTTTTTCCTTTGGTCCTTTTTAGAGGAGTTTTCCACAGTCTCGGATGGGGTTTTGGAAGGGGGCCGCGGTGACCTGGAGGGTGCGGTTTTCTTGGCAGACTTGGCTTGTGCTACTGTTAGTTCCGAGTTGTTGTTCTTTGGGGTCTTCGAGCAGGTCGATGAAGATGATTGACCTGAGGCCTGAGTGGAACTCTTGGATGTGCCTGCAGTTTTCTTAGGATTCAAAGTTTTTGCTGTGAAGAAATTCAGGGAAATTCGAGAGTTAGAGATCTTGAAACGATAAGTTAATGGCTACACCAACAACAATGGCAGTGTTTTAAATGTTTTTTCTAAGAATAGAAATGGATTACTTATACTAAAACATAATGACAGAGCTAAAAGATAACATCAGATGGTGTATGTTCACATGCAGGTTTAATACTAAAAAAAAAAAACTTCCTATGCGAAGGTCACTGCTGACCAAAGATATGAGTTTAAATTGACATTTCACAAGAGCCAAGAAGTTCAAAACACTGTAAAACTACAAGACAAATAATCTGAGGTTCTCACATCCAGTGAATAAATAAATCAATAAAAAAGCGCTTCAGTTAAAAGAGGAAGCTGTCAAGCCACTGATGATGGGACACAATGGACAGGTAAAAGGATAAAAGAACAGCACAGTGTGGAACAATGAGCCCCTGTTTTTACACAAATACACGAGTATGGTGTACATGCACAAAGTCCTGGTTACATGCAAGATGCAGCACATTTATTGTACCATTATATTCAGACACAAAGGCAAACCAATAAAATATTATAATGTTTAACGATGAGACAGTAGACATGTAATGCACACAGAATAACAATACAAGAAAGCCACACTGGGTCACAGATGAGTCACAATTGCACAGTACTGGATAACATAAACCCGAACTAGTTAAAACATGTAAACCAGCAAACTGCACATTTGTCCATTCTCAAACAAAGATAGATTTAGTCAACATTTCTGACAACTTTTTCACATTGGTTCCCAGCGTGAGTGGTCAGGGGGAAAGAGATGCAAACAGGATCCCTCCATGCAGAGCTTGTTCCCCACACATGCAATCACAATGCTCTATTCACACCACTGACACATGTACTCACCATTGCCACGAGTGGCAGTTCGGGTGGTTTGTTTGGGTGGAGGAGCGGAGACCTGCTTATTGGTGGTCTTGGTTACCTTTTTAACCCCCGCTTGGCCCCCTTTCTTCACACCTGAGTTTGTGGCTTCACCAGAGGGTTTTGGGAGTGTAGTCTGGTGTTTTTTAGTAGGGGTTTTTGGAGCGGCTGACTCACTGGCCTTTGGGCTGCGCTTGCTGTCATTCTTCTCTACAGAGCACAGAGGAGCAGAGCACCCTAAACTGTTATTGACTCAGAGGACTCTAATAACACAGCTGTGATCATGTCAGCACATAGCCAAATAGTATAGAGCATTTAGCTCTAAATACTAATTGGATAAGCTACATTCAAAGCCATTTTAACACACAAATATGACCGCACTTATCTATAATATTGATTCAAGTAGCAGCAGTAAACAGCCTACTGTAAGGCTTATGAACTATATGAATTGGCTGACAAACTATCTCTCTATCTATCTATCTATCTATCTATCTATCTATCTATCTATCTATCTATCTATATATTTTGATCAAGTGACAGTAAAGACTTTTACATTGTTACAAAAGTTTTCTATTTTTAATAAATGCTCTGTTCTATTGAACTTTACATTCATCAAAGAATCATGAAAAAAAAAAAAAAAAAATTAAGCAGCACAACTGTTTTCAACATAAGATTTTTTTCTTGTGCACCAAATCAGCATATGAATTCTGAAGGATCATGTGACACTTAAGATGATGCTGAAAATTCAGCTTTGCCATCACATGAATAAATTACATTTTAAAATGTATTAAAATAGAAAAATACATCTTTCAAAAACATCTTGCCAACTGTGTGTGTATAATGATTTATTAAACATCTTATGATGTTGGTGCCGTTTACAATGGGTGTTCTTCCACACAACATCTATTCCCACAGCCTCTTCAAAACTAACGTCATGAAGAATAAAGTATTTTCAGTGTTGGGAGGAAAAGTGATGGAAGCAATTACAGAATTGTTGTAGAACATTAAAAAGGCAGAAATTATAAAAAAATATATCTCATGATTGCGCCCACAACTTCTGCCCACAGCTTATGATAAATTAAAAAATTCCAAAATGATGTCAGTCTAAATGGCACATTACCCATTAAAGGATGGCTTCAATACAAAGCATATCATGTTATTATTAAAAAGGTTTTAAAATAGCAACACAACTAAATCTGCTGAACCATACAGCACATTAGACACTTGTGGGCATCTCAGACGTCAAAAGTAACAAAATAACCTTCTCAGGAAATGTCTGTTCTACAAATCTTAATTTGTACCGTCAAGTAAAAACTTGACCACATTTCCATCACATTTCACTGAACAAGATAAAACAGTTGTTCCAAAGCTGCTCACACTTCCTCTAAATAACGCAGTTTATTCTATATTACGACTGACAGTCTTTATCACCACATTTTGATATATTACTCTTTGTACACGCGTTGATTTTACTAATGTTCCGCCACAATGATATATGAAATATGGATAGTGTGATGTGCAGAAATTAAACTGCAACAAAATACCGTGAAGACACATCACAAAACTACAACATAAGCATGCTGCAAAAAGGACCCTCCAGTTAGACATTATCGGTACGGTTAGACAAGTTGAAGACTCAAACATTTTTATTTTGCCCAGTTTTTACTGGATTAAACAGGAAACTGTACCTTCTGGTTCCTCTGCCACTGCCGCCAAGTCTGCTTTTTCTTCAGGGACCAGTTCTGGTGTTTCAATGTCCACTTTGACCTTTTCAGTAACTCCACTGGGCACTGCATGACCATTCAAGGTCTCTGTGTTCAAAGGATCATCTAAAGATAGGCAAACATGTCTCAGTTATAATGGAACCAAGACGCCATACAGTAAAAACACAATTTTGACGCATTTAAGTCATTCTGCAGATGTTCTTACAAAAAGTGCTTTGTGTTCCTCATGTAAGACTAAAAGCTCAATAGATCGGACTGTTATTTTCTGAAAAGCACTACATATGAAAGTATTAGTGAAAGACTTTACTCTGAGCCAGAAGATTGGGAAGGATTCTGCTGTTCTCACATGGAGAGGAAGTCAATTTCATCATTTTGGATGCGAGTGAACAGCAAGTCCAGAAAGTTCTTAGCTTTAATTGATGTTATCCATATAACAAAAACTATTTAAAATGGAAAACATTCCTGAGTGGTAGAACAAAATAATAATCTTGAATTGCTAAAACCTTGTGCTGCTCATTTTTTACGGTAACTGTGGCTATGGTAATGAATTTTTCTTCTACTGTAGGTGGTGGTATCATAGTGGTTAAAGATCGTATCCGATAACCACTTCACACATGAAGTACAGTGATGCTTATTTCACCATTTAACCTAATTTAGACATGGGTTGATGCAGGGAACTTCCTTCATAGTGTATTATAAATCAATTTAAACAATCTCATATTTATAATGAATCATTAATTTAATTTCACAGAAAATAGCTTTTTAAAAATCTTTAAAATCTCACCTTGGTCTAGAATAATGACACCTTTTCTTATGAGCTCTTCTCGAGTTTGCCTGGTGGATATTTTCCTCTCCAGAACTATAAAGACGAAGGACATATCAAGATATTATTATATCAAGACCACTATATGGTTACTATGGTTCACAGAGTTCAGTAAAAGTGCAGGCAGCTGCCATCTGAAATATGTTGTGTGTAATGAATTGTCTACCATATCCATCCAACATATGGATGTTGCATAAACATTCAAAGCAAAATGCTATTAATAAATAGAGATATACCTTTGGAGAGGTCCTGAAACTTATCACTGGTCCTCTTCTTTCTCCATTTCCAAGGTTTAAAGATTTTGCCTAGAGAAGAGAGCTTTCCTCCCTTTCCTTTCAGTGGAGGAGACTGCGAGCTTCCCACCACCACATCACAGTTGGCCAGAGAAGATTTTTCCAGACCGTCCACTAAAAGTGAATCAAAGCAAGAAGGAATGAGAACGTTGAATGAAATTCATAAAAAGAAAAAAACTCAGCTGACCCCTAAACAATGGAAAATAGCCAACAGGTTTTTACAACAGGAAATACTTGAGTGAATGAATGTTTCTGACCAAAACAATAGACATTAAGGCACCCTAAGCAGCAAGAACGACTAGCTGGCTCTTTCCATGAATAGCATGCAACATCAGGGCATTCAAAAAAAAAAAAAAACACATGCCATATGCCAACAAGGCCCTGTTTACACCTGGTATTAAGATGTGTTTTGGTTGATCGGATCACCAGTAAACCAGGGAGACATACCCGTTTACACCTGGTGTTTTAATCTGTCTCTTCTGTCCACGTTTAACCACTTCTGTCCTGATTTCTTCAAGGGGAGGGTCTATATAGATGGTTGAATGTATGGGTTTTTTCAGAGCTTTCGATCTAATGGACGCAATAAGCTTGCACAATGTACATATGAAGGCGCACGGAGATGATCGGAAAACATTCGGAGAGCGTCAGCTTTTGTTTCTGCTCTTATCGCTGCAAGACCATACCAAACGCTGTGAGTGTGTGTTAGAAATCAGGAATGGTGAGAGAACATTGTGCTTGGTTTTTTTGTCTTCAAACCAGACTTGGGTCTTCAGCCGTCAAATTCTAAATGCCTCCAGGCTTGCGCGCTTCCCATAATGTTTACGCATTAGGTCAGTGGGAGGAGAGTAGGTGGTCTTTTGTAGCAGTTTGAACACATGAGAGTCTACACTACAAAAGCAATCCGGTCAAATATGTTTTATGAATATGAAGTGGTCAAAAGTGGACAAGCTCAAAAAGTTTTAGACCCCGTTTACACCTGTACTTAGCGGCATGCACTTGTGATCTGATTGAACAAAACGCACCTTAATATCAGGTGTAAACAGGGCCTATGTCAACCGGGACCCTTATTTTAGTTTAGGTGCTCACTTGAAGTGTAAGGTTTGCAATTGTGATTCAGCCAAGAATTGAACTCTCTTCCACCCCACCCTGACCCCCACATCATTTCTTCTTAGCTTGCCAATAGAAGACAGAGAATCTTTTTCCACATGACCCACACAAAGAGATTAAACCCGTTCATCAAACATAATCCAACAGAACAGCAGACAAAGTCACAGGCACACCTCGCCAGATGAAGTGTAAAATCACAAGAGCATTTCCACACGGCTAAATGAGATCAAAGAACTGAGAACAATAAACAAAGAGTCAGGTTTCAGAGCAGTGAGACCGTTTATCATTTCAAGAAATGCATACACACATTGTTCTCTACAGAATTACAGTAGAGACCTGGGTCAGTGTGAGAGTATGTCATTGTTAAGAGACCTGCAGTATTAAAGAAATTTATAAAAACTTATTAAAAAAATTATAAAGGAGTCAGGTCACCCTTCAAGGGACAGTTCACAAAATTAAAAAAATAATAAAAAATAATAATAATAATTAAAAAAATAAAATAAAACTAAATTACATACATACATACATACATACATACTTCTGTGGAACACAAAAAGATTTTGAAGAATATTGGAAGTCCAAACAACATTGGACACCATTGATTTCTTTTTTTTTTTTTTTTTGGGGACCAAGATTTTTCGTAGTTGTAAAACATATTCCAATAATCCTTGTTTTATTGACAGAAAAATACTATTCCAGACTTTTTTTTTTTTTTTTTTTTTTTACAAAAAAATAAAAATAATAATAATTAATTAAATTTATTATTTTACATTTCTTCATAATTATTTGTTTCAAAGTAAATTCTACACTTTTTTTTTCAGTGATGTCTGGAAGGACAAAAATTTTTTTGTAAACTATCCCTTTAAATCATAAGGAGTGGAGTAAGTAACTTCTCGGCTCTTGAGTCTGAACTATGAGATTTTATTACCTGTTGTTTCTATTATACTGCCAAAACACAAGGCAACTAGTTCAGATACTAAATAAGAGACAAACTCGATGGCATTTCACTTTTCATAACTGTCCTTTATCAAAACCTTCACACACTCGAATGTAGTTTCAACTGACTGCTTGACATTTACCACACATTTCCAATGATTGAAGTAGTTCACTCCATGCATCATTAATTTTTCTTAAGGTCCTAGATGCAAAGTAAATTTGCTGTCGCAATGCAGAAAACAGCGTCTTCTCAGCATGTCGACAGCAAAAAACTAAATCTTCCAGACTTCAACTACAGCTACAACTATAGTGTTTGAGGGCAGGGTCAAATTAGAAATGGTTGTTCTCAGGCACTTCATGTAGGAAGTAAGACTAGAATTACTGACTACTTCTTTCAGGCAGTTTAGAATTAGTTCTTTCTTTGCATAGGGAGCGGTGATACTGACCGCATATTTTACAAGATAAGATATTTGCCAATGACACTTAGGATCTGACGCTCAAATCCTCCGCCATTGTCCTGTTAGTCATCTCTCCTTACTCCCATCATGTAATGAGTGAAATCTGACTCCTGCTGCGACTATGCAGCTTGTGCTTTTTGGAGCAGAGCAGATGCACTTTCAGTTTATTGTAATTGTAGCGTCCGTTGTCTAACTAAGTGTGCTCTTTTTAACTTTTCATCAATGAATCCTGAAAAAAGCATCACAGGTTCCAAAAAAAAAAAAAATTAAGCAGCACAACTGTTTCCAACATTGATAACAGAGTATCAAACCAGCATATTATTCATTATTCATTTATCAAATAAAATACCCAGGTAAACCTGAAAACCATATTAATCACAATCTTTTATCTTCTAATCCTGAAACCAGACATTTGATATGCACCAATCATCTTAAAGTAGCCTGGTCTACTGAGCTGAATGATGAAGTGTCTGATGAGATCTGGGAAGAAGGCCTATCGAGAAGAGCTGTTCTGTAAATTCGAGATTAAATTAATCCAGTTCAAAGTTATACATCGAATTCATTACTCCTAAACTAGATTAAACAAAATATTTCCCTCCACATCTTCTCAATGTGATGGGTGCAAGATGGCAGAGGGGACATTGGCACATTTATTTTGGTTTTGCCCTATTCTGTATGATTTCTGGTCTAACATTTTTTAATTGTGTTCAAGTGCATACAGAATTAACATTCAACCTGACCACAATCTGGCTATTTTTGGCTATTCTGATATAATGGATACTATCCCTCACACTCATCAGCACGCTCTAACGGAAGGCTTGATTGCAGCCAAAAAAGTAATACTCCTCAACTGGAAAACTTCACATGCCCCTTGTTTCCTGAGATGGTTAAATGAGATGCTTTATATTATCCAGATGGAACAGTTACATTTTGGTGAACTTTGCTCACAAAAAAGATTTGAAGACACTTGGGGACCTAACCTAGAACTTCAAAGCTTTAAATAAAATATATTTTTACAAAAATATTTTTTAAATATCCAGGTACTTATAACAGCTCGCAACAAATTCTATTTTTGTTCCTGGGAAGATATAATATCAGAAAGATTCTTTGATAGAGCTTTTGAATTTTAAAAAAAAAAAAATCTATTAAACAATTAATTTGGTTATAACTGTATTTAAAACCAGTTTAAGCTGACATAGACAAGACTGTACAATATCAAATGCTTGAGAAGCAATAAATAGCAGTGTCGTCTGCATAAAGATGGTATATAGCAATGGGAATGTTATGTAATACAAATATTATTTACAAGGAAAATAAAATGAGTCCCAGAACAGACCCCTTGGGGACACCTTTAGAGGATGACAAAACAGATGAGGTACAATCCTTTAAAACACACACACTGTGTTCTCGCTGAAAGGTAGTTGGCAAACCATTTGATAGCATTTTCTGAGAGACCAACAATGGCAAGTCTTTTTAAAAGGATGTCGTGATCAACTGTGTCAAAAGCCTTCGATAAATCAAGAAAAAGAGCTGAACAAATCTGTTTACAGTCCAAGGCATTAATAATATAACTTTCATAGCAGCAGTGACAGTGCTATATTAGAATTTCTGAAGGATCATGTGACACTGAAGACTAGAGTAATGGCTGATGAAAATTCAGCATTGCATCACAGAAATAAATTATATTTTAAAGCAGAGGTCTTCAACACTGCTCCTGGGGACCCACTGTCCTGCAGAGTTTAGCGCCAACCCTAATTAAAGACAGGTGAAGCTAAGCAAGCTCTTCAGAATCACTTGTTGAAAATACACAGGCAGGTGTGCTGAAGCAGGTTGGAAAGAAACTTTGCAGGACAGTGGGTCCTCAGGAGCAGGGCTGAAGACCTCTGCTTTAAAGTATATTAAAACAGAAAACCATTATTTTAAATTGTAATAATATTTCACAATATTTTTTTTTAAATATATTTTTGATCAAATAAATGGAGGCTTGAGCATAAGGTGAAAAAATGTTTCCAACCTTTTGACCGGTACTGTACATCATGAAAAAAATGAAGTACAAAAACTGACCAGCAACCAGGATATTTTTCACACAGAAATGTGTGAGGCCCAAACATGAAGCCTTTTTTTTTTTTTTTTTTTTTTCACACGGGACGGAGGGATTTCATTAGCGGACACATGTCATAGGAATGTGCTAGATAGCAAGTCTGTGGTTTTTCACCACCATCATGAGGATGCCAAAGCACCTCTTCACTAATCAATTCTCCCCAAGGAGCCACTGCCCCTAAACTTCATTGGCCTGTCAACAACCAGTTGGCCTCTGATTGGATTATTAATAGAATGCGTTACTCCCAGAACTCCCAGTGATGAGTGCAGTCCCTGAGAACAAACTTCAGAGGATCAAGCACATTGAAAACAAAGAGGGCACCAGTTAACAACTGAGCAAGTCGAGTTCACTGGAAAACACGAGTGGATGCTGCAGAACGAAAGTAGAGCTACACTGTTGAAATCATTTACATGCCAGTTTGATACTGACACCAAAGTGAGGTTATTGATTGTTATAAAGCAATACAAAAAAATAGGAAAGCATTAAAGGTTTAGTTCACCCAAAATTGAAAATTACTCACCCTCATGTTCCGAACCCGTTCACCTTGAAACACAAATTAAGATATTTTTAACCCTTTCACACCCTCAGTTATGTATAGTTAACACGCATATCAGTTATGATAAACAGAGCTCAAGCATGCTTGCTTGACGTGCAAGAACCTATGAGGTCTTGTGTGTTACACAGTGCGTTTGAGCTTCCGCAAGAACCACTGAGGTTTGTTCTCACGTGTCAAGCAAGTACAGTTGAGCTTCTGATTAGGGCTGAACGATTAATTGCATTTACGATAATATCGCGATATGATAAAACACGATTTTGTAACCGCAAAGGCTGCGATTACAGTCTGGTCACGTGACACGCAAGCATAAAGCAGTCTGCAGGAGCAGCATCAACTTGGCACGTTATGCCTACAGGCCTGGCCTACAGGAAAGAACAGTTTGTGTTTAATCAATCTAATATTGTGTTGGTCATACTATGCAATAGGGGTGGGAGAAAAGATCCTCTCTCCAAAGATTCTGGATCAATTCTGGGCTCTTCCATTTCCGCTCACACACACACATACACACACATACACACACACACATACACACACATACACACACACACACACGAACCATAAATAATATTCCATAACGTTCGCAAAGGTTGAAGCGAATCACAATGACATTTTGCGGGCTTGATATGCGCCGTGAGAAACTTTGCTTGATGTTGTGCTAACAGTGTGTTCTCGGCCGCTGGTATTTTCCTTACAAATGCTCTATGAAGTCTTCATTCATGTCGTTTGGAATGCAGTGTGCTTATAAAAATTAAAAATAGGAAACTCACTAACAGAAGGCTTTCAGTTTCAAATGCTCGTGCCGCGCTTTGTGAAGAGCGCTCGAGCGCATGTGGCTGTGTGCGTCTCAAAATGCTTTTATGATGCAAAAAACGGACAGTAATTTCTTAAGGGATTAAACAGACAGGACAAACCACATCTTATGTTTTAAAAGAGATCTGTGCATTAACGTGAATGCAGATCTCCCGCTGTCTATGATGTCATCATTAATAATCAAGCAACAGCAAAGATGAGAAAATCACTCACAGCTCTTGAATGGAAAACATTCAGATACACTTAAATACTGAAAGCACTCTTTGTTCATTGCTTGTAATATGTTTTTTGTTGCTCTTTATTATTTACTAGCTTTTATGTTTTGAAGCTATATAAGTTTATATATTTCAAATTCGTAACATGCAATTGTTTTAATTAAATTTGTGTAATTATTTTAAAAGTACTTATAAATTAAAAAAGATTTTAAGTTTTATTAATAAGATGATTTAATTAGAAATGTTCAAGAATTGTTTTGGAATCGGATCGTGAGGTGCCTAAAGATTCCCACCATTACTATGATTTATTGCTCATCTTTGTTGAATAATAAGATAAAGAGCTTAATTTTTTTTTTTTTTTAAAGAAACGCAATTAGATTATTTTCCAAAATTGTTCAGCCCTATCGCTGATGAATGATTATATTTGAATAAATATCCCTATATTATATATATCCCTATAATTTTGGTTTAAATCTATTTTTTTGTATGAAATGTATTGTTTATTGATCTCTTTAAATAGATTTTTAATAATATTCGAGATCTTCATGTCATTTGGAGACCACTCGTAATGTAGTGCGACCAATAATAGCAATAACTATTACATTTTAAAAATCTAATTTCTATGGCTGAAATAGGAATCACTGATACAGAATGCTTAAGTGAATGGTATTTTTAAGAATGTTTTATCAGTTTTATGCAATTTATAAGAAAAATAAGTCTGTTAACTACAAGGCAACTCTGAAATTAAAAAACAAAAATGTGAGAGCTTTTGCAAAAACTCAAAAGAAATGTTAATACTTTGTTTATAAACACTTTAATTAAAGATAACTTGTAAAAAGAAAAAGTTAAGCCTGTTAAGGAAATAAATTAATTTTAAGATAAATCATGGTCGCACCACATAACATTTTAAGGCCACGGCCAATTCATCTAGATGAAGAAACAGTAAAATCACTTAATTTGAAATTAATATGAATTTATGTGTACACAACATTCTTAATGTTTGAACAATTGCAATAGATATTTTTTGTATTTTAAAATTGGCCAGTTGAAAATCCTTATACGTCCTTGATCCATATAGCTATAGGTAAGTTTCAGCAAAAATATTATATCTTTTCATTAAGCCCACAATATGTAAAATGCTACTATGATATACTATGAGACACTTGTTGCACACTGTAGTAAGCTAGATCGATATTAGGCATGGTAAAACATGGTACTCGCAGTAAATCAAGAAAATTAGATTTAAACAATAAGACTAACTGTGTTGAGCTATATAACAATGACTAGTTTTCTGTCGATGAATGTATCTAAACAGTTGCTCACCCGTCTAATAAAACACATAATATATGAAAGCGTCTCTGGTGTTTCCATGGTTTCTACACAATAAAACGAGAAACCGAGGGTAACGCAGATATGATGTCATTGATAGGCGACGTGTGGACATGGTCCGTGTCCTGGTTAAAGTTGCTTATTTCCTGGATTTAAACATTCTTGAAAACATCTGGGATAATGCAAGTACACAAATCAACAGAATATATAACATTGTTCTAGTGGTTGCTGGATATTTCAATCCAAAAATCTTACATATTGTGCCTTTAATTTGTATTTTTATATTGGTGCATATAATTGAAAATTACAAAGAAAGATTCTTGGCTAAATTAGTAGCTTTAATGAAACAACGGTTGCAGAGCAAATACATGATGTAAGATATAGCCTACTGAATATCACCAAAATGCTTATATATCATCCAGATCTATACTGTGGCAAAACTGCTGCAAATATTGTTATTAAATCGCATTTAAGTTGTACAGCTGACTGAATTGCTCACTTCCTCTTTTATATGGGGAGGCCACTGAAAATGCGACAAATAATCATGAGGACCTGAAAACAAAAGAAATCAGTTATTAAAACCTCTAAGGCTTCCAAAAGAGGCATGTGAGACTTAACTATTAAAAAGTTCACAGGAGTCATGTTTTAGTGTAGCCCATATCAACAATCACACATTTGACTTGCCTTATGCTTCTAAAAATAAATACAAAGCAGCTGTAAAGAAATATCTAGGGGTAAGTGATAGCTAAAAAGCCACTCTGCCTGAAATTGAGTTCACTATCTCAATGCTTTTTTTTTTTTGTAAAGTGAGCTAGTCAACAAATAAGCAGAAGACGTTTATCAACGTGTTAAAGTTGCAACATGCTTTTTACAACGGGTAAGCGCATTAAGGCAACAACGAACGCTAAATCTAGCTTTGTATTAAGATTTGACGGCAGCATATGCATACCACATCCCCAGTTCCTTATGACACCAGGGAAAAAGCAAAAGGCCAATTTCAGTCAACACTTTGTTCTCCCTAGTGACAGAAAGGAAATGCCTATGTTTGCAATGGCCTTTCCTATAAAATGATTCAAAAGAACTAGTCCAAAGACAAAAAAACAGCACTAATGATTTCTGGATCTAATTAATAGAGAAGTACAAATCATTCAGTGCCATACAACCAAATCTTCGCTTTGTCAAAATTATATTCAGTTTTCATTTCTGTGGCCTTCCACATCCAGTACAGTTGCTACACATTTCAGACCCAATCTTATTTAAAGCATCACATGCACGCGGTTCATAAAAACACAATAACATCTGATCAACCTTCTTTTGAGAGCTGGTAAACTGATAGCAATAGAAGCTTTTATAGCACTCTGGCAATAATGGAAATTATGGGGAAATGAAGGTAGCAGCAAATCTCGTGATGCAACACTTGGTTCAGAAAGAAGCTTAAGATTACAATCACAGTGTATTGTGGAGTAGGCTTGAAAATGTTGCTACTGTAATTT